>CM008282.1:46403988-46443583 GCA_002319775.1 Fagopyrum tataricum
TTAGGTGATCAAACTAAGTAGAAAATATTAGGTGATCAAACTAAGTAGAAAATAAACATGCAACTAAGTTAAATACAAGGAATATAACACAAAATATATTGAATAAAACTTCTATTTAAAAAGAACTTACAACCACTTTTAATGCAGCTTCAATCCACCCAATGTAGCCAAGGGAGTTTAGAAACTCATTACAAAGAACACTATGAATATAGAGGTTTTTGTGTGGAAAATGAGATGAAATACCTATAGCCAAGGGCTCTATTTATACTACAAAATGCATTAAAAAGGAGTAAGAGGCTGTGCTAAGCCCCATTAAGGGTGAATTAAAGTGGTTGCAAACAGCCACAATAATGTCCTTAAAGTCGTCGAAAACAGCCGAGTAAAAGCCTCTGACGCTAACCGCACCCGCGGCCAAGGGCGCGCGGGGGCGGTTTAGGCAAAAACGTTCCAACTTCTTCTTGGCGCGGGGCGGCTCGTCATACGCGGGGGCGGGTCCTTGAATGCTCTTGAAACGTCTGACTCTTTAACTTCGTAACGCTTCTGGTGAGAATCCGCAGGGGCGGCCCAGAGTTACCGCGGGGGCGGTGACACTGGATCTTCGGCTTCACAAGGCCGCTGGCATGGCCGCAGGCAAGGGCGCTGGGCGCCGTCTTCGCTTCGTCAGGCTGGGTCAGCAGGGGCGGACAGGGTTGGCCGCGGGGGCGGTGACATGTCTCTTCATGGCCGGGCGAAGACGCGGCTGCGGCTCTTGGTGTGGTCTTCATGGTTGACACGCAGGGGGACTGGAGAGTCCGCGGGGCGGTGACAGGCTTGTCTTGGCCGCGGGCGTTGACGCAGGCAGCGGCACTCATCTGTGTTGTCACCGGGGGGCGGACAGAGGATGCGCGGGGGCGGTGTGCACCAGAATCTGAACTTCGATGATTTTCTTCAACTCCTAAGTATTGCTAATACCTTCTTTTGCTTCAATTTGAATCTTTTATCTGGATCACAGTATTAGCAATATAAACTGACTCAAAAACATAAAAACGACTCTAAAAGCTACCTAAAATGATAGTGATTCCATCACCTATCAAACTCCATACTTAGACTCTTTACTCGTCCGAGTAAACAACACATCAAACAATTCAGCTTACAAGCCTCAGGAAGTATGGCGTAGTATAAAAGATGAGGAACAAAAGAGAAAAAAAAACAAAGAAAATGAGAGAAAAAAAAAGAAAAGAGAAGGAAATATGAGAAAATGTGAGAAAAACTACCATCCTTATTGCTCCAAGAGTGACCTACCCGGACATCCTCCTTATGACTCCCCTTCTTATGTCGCCAACGCCGGAAGGAGAACCTACACTCGATATCGCTCATTTTGCCAAGGAGCCCTTTCGGGTTTTCACCTTGCCACTTTTTTTTTTTTTTTTCATTGATGATCTCACCAAAAGTCTCACCTCCCTCAAGTCCAATTTTGCACCAACCTAGAGTTGGTCGGACTACCTTCTTTTTACCTAAACCGCCCTTTCGGGTTTTCGGTTTATCCAAGGATTTCCTTGCCTTTTTCTCAATTCTTTTGGCTTTTTCTTCTCTTTTTTTTTTTTTTTTGAAATGAATTACAAAGCTGAATTTAAATCAAATTCAAATGACTAGAAAAATTAAACAAACTCAAAAAAACATACATGATAAATACCTCCCCCATACTTGAAGAACGCTTTGCCCTCAAAGTGTGAAAATGAAAGCAAAGATAATAAATGGAGAAGGGCAAGAGATGTGGCTCACTAGTGGGATGGTCCGGCTGGACCATCCGGACCGTGCTCCGGAGGATACGGGAAGTGGCTGAAAAAGTGCTCCTGACGCTGGTACAAGCCGTCAAGGCGGGCCTGCTGTGCGTCCATCCTCGCCGCGTAAGAGGTCTCAAAGTTGGCTTGCCAAGCCAACTGCTGAGCCTCCATCCTCCTCTCAAAATCTGCCTGCCACGCCTGCTGCTGCTCGAGCATAGTCGTCTGGTAGCCGGTCTGCCACTGCTGATGCTGCGTGGTCAGAGCCGCCATCTGAGCGAGCAGGCTGGCGTGAGCGGGGTCATCCTCTGCCGCCGCGGTGGGCATCTCCTCATCGACGGACATGTGGTCCTCCTGTGGGACCCTACTGGAGCTCGCCGCGTGCCGCTCAATAATAGCGACCTGTGATCGCCTCGGGATGGTGGGGTCAGCGGCGATGTAGAGATCGGAGAGCTCATCTCCTAATGGTAGCGGCCGGGGGAGGTAGATGATGTGACTCCCATCTGAAAAAGATGACCAGAAGAGGTTTTCACCATCTCTCCTCAGGAGCTTGCACCGCGAAGAAGGGCCTCGTCATAAAATGGGATCGCCATCCCATCCTCTAGCTCGGACAAATCCATGACTTGCTCCGCAATAAGGGAGATGATCCCACCTCCTACAATGTCTCGCGGCTCATCCTTCCTAATCCGCCTCAAAGCGGAGAAAGAGAGACTCATCCAATCTGGCACGATGTCACATGTCGCAACACAGGAGTAAAGCAAGTAAAGGTCCTTGAGGGCGACCTTGTTCTCCTCTTTGTGTCCACAGAAGACACACATGAGGATCTTGGACAGGAGCCTCAAAGAGGGGTGAGTGAGTTTGTTGTTGTACTCACCCCCGTTCGAAAGTTAGAGCCGGTAGCCGCTTGCCAAAAGTCCACTAAATCTTGTGTAGGAGGTCCCTCCCACCATTGATCCGAAGGGTTCTTAGACACCCAAAGGCCTCCTGTAACTGAGAGAGGTTGACTGTGTACTTCCTCTTGTTGAATTTAAAAGTGAGGCCGACACAGGCGTGTCCTCTAACTCCGTGGTAAATGTAGCCACGAACTGTCTGGTCAGTTCGGGGTACGTTTTGGCACTCCTTTCAAGTAAATCCCCGATCCCAGCATGGTCGAGGAAAGATTTCATGCTTTCCAACATGCCCAATTGTTCCAAAGTCGGAATGTGCAAAAACCGAGTGGCAAAGACTTGCCGGTTTTGCACAATCTCATATCGAGCTTTCTCCTATCAGTCATCTTATATTTTCGTGTGGCATCCATTCTAATCACAATTCCAATTAAAAGAATTAGAATTTCACAAAGAAAAGGGAGTAGACGACCTTCTGTTTTTATCCGCAGGGGCGGTGGAGCTGAGCCGCGGGGGCGGAGCGAGGGTGAGGCGGCGAGGAAAGGTGTGGTGGGTGGCGCTGGGCGTGAGAGTGAGGGAGAGTGAGGGTGTTGAGAGAGGGAAATGTGAGGAGGAGTGAGAAAAGTGAGTGGGTTAGGGATTTAAAATCCCGATCCTATTTTTTTTCTTTTCTGGGTTTTACCGCAGGGGGGTGACTTGTCACCGCGGGGCGGTGACAAGGGAAGTGGAGACGCAGGCCCAGCGCTGGGCGGCGCTGGGAGCGCTCGTTCAAGGAAAAACCGCGGGAGCGGGGGTCTGTCACCGCGGGGCGGTGACAGCGTGGTGCTTCCGCTGGCAAGGCCGCTGGAGGCGGGCTTGGAGCGCTGGTTCACCGCGGGGGCGGTGACTTTGGGCCGCGGGTGCGGTTTCCTTGACAGAACGTTAAAACCTCCTTTTCTCTTATTTTCTCGGGTTGCCTCCGAGCAGCGCCTTTGTTTTACGTCGTTGGCTCGACGTAAGGGCTTCAATTCTCTGCTTAGGCTTCCTCCAAGACCATCTCATCGATCGGATCATTTTTGATTCCTTCGTGGTATGGCTTGAGCCTTTGTCCATTGACTTTGAAGATTTTGTGTGTTTGTGGATCGTAGAGATCCACCGCACCATGTGGATGGACTTCGGCTATGACGTACGGACCTGTCCATCTTGAGCGAAGCTTTCCTGCAAAAAGTTTTAAACGTGATTTGAAATAAAAGGACTTTACTACCCGCTTGGAAGTCCTTTCGGAGGATATTCCGGTCATGCCACGCCCTGGTTTTTTCCTTGTATGCTGTGGCATGGTCATATGCATCGAGCCTCAATTCTTCAAGCTCTTGCAATTGGAGTTTCCGGAATTCTCCAACTTCATTCATGTTCATGTTGCACTTTTTGACCGCCACCAGCCTTGTGTTCTAGCTCCACCGGTAGGTGACACGCCTTTCCAAACACAAGCCGGAATGGTGACATCCCAATTGGGGTCTTGTACGCCGTGCGGTATGCCCACAAGGCATCGTTGAGCCTTAAGCTCCAATCCTTCCTTCCGGGGTAACCGTCTTTTCAAGGATCGTTGATCTCTCGATTTGACACTTCCATTGGTTTGTGGGTGGTACGCCGTGGAAACCCGTTGGTGAACATGATACTTCTTGAGGAGGGCGGTGATCGTTGTTGCAAAAGTGCGTTCCTCTATCGCTTATCAAAGCTTTAGGGATGCCGAATCTTGCAAAGATGGTATCCTTAAGAAAATCTGCCACAACTTTAGAGTCATCAGTTTTGGTGGCCTTTGCTTCCACCCACTTGGAAACATAGTCCACCGCAAGTAATATATAAATATTCCCAAAGGAGTTAGGAAAGGGCCCATAAAATCTATTCCCCAAACGTCAAAAATTTCACAAAAAATAAGCGACGATTGAGGCATTTCATTTCTCCTAGAGATATTACCTATCCTTTGACACCTATCACACACTTTACAAAACGCATAAGCATCTCGAAAAATGTGTGGCCAAAAGAAACCAGCTTCTAGTACCTTCCTAGCCGTTTTGTTAGCCCCAAAATGACCTCCACATGCTTCGGAATGACAAAATGATAGGACATATTGTACCTCGTTGTCCGGAATGCAACGTCGAATTACTTGATCACTACAATGTTTCCACAAGTAGGGATCGTCCCAAACATAGTGCCTAGCCTCGGCTTTCACCTTTTCCCTCTGAGCTTTGGTGAAATCTGGTGGATACTCGCCTCTCACAAGAAAGTTCACGAGGTCAGCAAACCACGGCTTAAAGGAATGGAGCTTACAAAACACGTCTGCAGGGTATTCCGCTGGGGCGGCCAGATCACGCCGCAGAGGCGGGTTGCCGCGGGGGCGCTCCTCTTCGGACGCGGGTGCGGTTACACAACAGAGAGTTGTGTAGAAGGTATCGTCCGGGAAACTTCCTAGACTGGCCTTTCCTTCTGCTGGATCTTCTCCTCTACATATCAACCGACTTAGGTGATCAGCCACAAGGTTTTCCGCTCCTTTCTTGTCCCGGATTTCTAAGTTAAACTCACTTAGAAGTAGGACCCAACGAATCAACCTTGGCTTGGTCTCCTTCTTAGTCATGAGATAGCGTAACGCTGCATGGTCAGTGTACACTATTACCTTGACACCTAGCAAGTACTGCCTGAATTTTTCCAGGGCAAAGACCACGGCCAACATTTCCTTTTCGGTGGTAGAGTAGTTCCTTTGAGCTCCGTTCAAGGTCATTGATGCGTAGTGGATTACATATGAGGCTTTCCCGTCCTTTTGTCCCAAAACCGCCCCTACAGTGTAATCACTAGCGTCACACATTATCTCAAATGGCTTCTCCCAATTCGGTGATTGGATTATTGGAGCACGTGTGAGGCATTCTTTCAATGTGTCAAAGGCCTTCTTGCATTCCTCATCTACTATGAAAGTGGCATCCTTCTTTCAAAAGTTCACACAACGGTGGCGGAGATCTTTGAGAAATCCTTGATGAACCGCCGGTAAAACCCTGCATGACCTAAAAAGGATCGGATTTCACGCACATTAGTAGGATAAGGTAAAGTTTGGATAACATCAATTTTAGCTTTGTCTACTTCTATTCCTTTAGATGAGATTATGCGGCCTAGTACAATTCCTTGCTCCACCATAAAATGACATTTTTCAGAATTGAGAACTAAGTTGGTTTCTACACATCTTTTAAGAACAAGGTTTAAGTGTCCTAGACATGCATCAAAACTATTTCCATGAACGGTGAAATCATCCATAAAAATTTCAATAAAGTTTTCAATGTATTCAGAAAAAATACTTATCATGCACCGTTGGAAGGTGCCGGGAGCATTACATAGTCCAAATGGCATTCTACGGTACGCAAAAGTGCCAAAAGGACATGTAAAGGTTGTTTTCTCTTGATCCTCCGGGGCTATGGCTATTTGAAAATAACCTGAATACCCATCTAAGAAACAGTAGTAAGGGTGTCCCGCAAGACGTTCAAGCATTTGATCGATAAATGGGAGAGGGAAGTGGTCCTTTCTAGTTACCGTGTTCAACTTACGGTAGTCGATACAAACCCTCCATCCGGTTTGAGTCTTACTTGGCACCATTTCTCCATGTTGGTTCTCCACCATGGTGATTCCTCCCTTTTTTCGGAACAACTTGTGTTGGACTAACCCATTTGCTATCCGAGATTGGAAAAATCATGTCCGCTTGAAGGAGCTTCAAAACTTCCTTTTTCACAACATCCATCATGGGCGGGTTGAGCCGCCTTTGAGGTTGCCTTGAGGGTTTTGCATCTTCCTCAAGGAGGATCCGGTGCATGCAAGTGGAGGGACTAATCCCTTTTATGTCCGCTATAGTCCACCCAAGAGCCGTCTTGTGCTCTTTAAGCATTTCCACCAACTTCTCTTCTTGTTGAGGAGACAACTTGCTAGAAACAATTACGGGCAATGTGTCATTGTCTCCAAGGAATGCATATTTGAGATGTTGGGGAAGTTCCTTTAGTTCTATCTCCGGGCCTGCACAATTGAAGGAACAAGCTTCTCGCTTGAGGTTAGTAGAGTGGGCCCAATGGCCAAAGGTGTGATGGGGAGCCTTGTGTGGCTATCCACTTGGGCTAGAACATCTTGCATAGTAGAGGTCAAAACATATTCCGATTTATGAGCATCAATGTCATTTTCAATTATACTTTTTTAGTTCATCAAAATCGGAAATGTTAAACACATCTTGCACAATTGGTTCAATTATGTCAATAGAGCATAAAGAATGGTCATCAATGGGGTGTTTCATGGCATCATATATGTTAAATTCAATAATCTCACCATCAAATTCCATGCTCAATTTTCCACTTACATAATCTATTTTTGTTCTAGCCGTTTTCAAGAAAGGTCTTCCTAACAAAATGGGTGCAGCATGCGTATCATGTTCCATGTCTAAAACAAAGAAATCTGCCGGAAAAATCAAGTTGTCAACCATTACAAAAACATCTTCAATTATTCCTTTAGGATACACATTAGACCTATCGGCTAATTGGACGACAATTCGAGTTTCATTCAGTGGTCCAAGACCAAGTGATTGATAGATAGAATAAGGAAGCACGTTTATCGATGCACCTAAGTCTAGCATGGCTTTATTGAAACGAGTTTCACCTATGACACAAGGGATACTTACCATGCCGGGATCACTACATTTCTTGGGCATCCGTCGTTGGAAAATCGCAGAGACATGCTCACTTACTTGGACCTTTTGTTTCCCCTTCAGTTTTTGGTTTCTCTTGACCGTGCATAGCTCCTTCAAGAACCGAGCATACTTAGGAATGCTTTTTCACAAGTTTTAGAAGAGGGATATTTACCTCGCATTTTGAGAAAGTATCAAAAAGATCCTTATCCTCAATCACCCTTCGCTCCCTGAGTGCTTCCGGAAAGGGGGCCGGTGGTTTCTCAGCATATAATGGTGGGAAATTTGGACGGATGTAAGAATCCTCCTCCAAAGAACTCTCTGACGTCTTAACCGCAGGGGCGGTGTCATCCAGCCGCAGGGGCGGGTTCTCCATCCGCGGGGCGGGTTATCCAGCCGCAGGGGCGGATTAGCGTCAGAGGACGCTTCCTTTGGAACCAAAGCTGTCTTTGGCTGTACTTGCCTTCCGCTTCTTAATGTTAGAGCACTAACATTCTCCTTGGGGTTCACGACGGTCTGGGAAGGCAGGTTCCCCGAGGATCGAGCTTCGATCCTTGTGATGGCTTCCGCCATTTGTCCAACCTGTTTCTCAAGATTCTTGATGCTAGATTCTGTGGTTTGGACATGAGTAGCAAAGTGTTTAGTCAAAACATGTAACATATCATCAGTGGATTGAGACTTACCTTGGCGAGGCTGTTGTTGTTGTTGGTTTTGTTGGTCCCTCCACCGATAGTTTTGTTGATCACGCCAACCCGGCATGTAATTTTGAGCATATGGGTTGTCCCGTTGTCGTTGCTGCTGTTGTCCATACCCGATAGCATTCACCTCGGCTGCTTCATCTTGAACTTGTGGGCACAAGTCCGTGGGATGGAAGGGATCGGCACATACTCCACAAGCCTTGAGTTGTTGTGGAGTTCCCATCAAGGTGAGCCTCTTCACCATTTCTTTTAGCTCGGCAATCTCCGTGGATATCTCAGGTTGGCCGGGGTGTATAGCATGTACCCCTTTTTTGGTAGAAGTCCTACCAAAGTTTCTTGTTCCCTCTGCCAATTCCTGAATTTTGTCCAAAGCTAGCTCGGGGGTGGAGTTTAGAATGTTTCCTCCACAAGCGGCGTCCACGATCCTCCTCTCATTGTCTAGTAAGCCATTGTACAAGTACAAGACTAGATCTTGGGTAGAATACCCATGGAAAGGACAGCTGGATCTCAATCTCGCGAAGCGTTCGAAGTACTCATAAAGAGTTTCGTCCGCCTCTTGCTCGATGTTGCTTATCGCCTTCTTCAAGCTATTGGCCTTCTTTGCGGGGAAGTACTTCTCCAAAAAGGCCTTGTGGAGGTTGTCCCATGAATCGATACTACCGGATGGAAGGTGATAGTACCAATCCTCCGCCGCATCCTTGAGGGTAAAGCCGAAAGCACGCATCTTGATTTGCTCTTCGGTCACGTTTGCCGGCATCATGCTCATGCAAACGGTGTGGAATTTGCCAAGATGCTTTATTGGGTCTTCCCCACTTAGTCCATGGAAGGATGGGAGTAAGTGGATCAAGCCCGGCTTGAGCTCGAAGTTGACCCCTTCTCCAATTGCCGGTATGGTTACCGCAAGAGGGTGTTGAGTCAAATCTGGCTGCGTGAGTTGTCGGAGTGTTCGGTTCGCCATTTCTTCTTCGTTCCGACGTTGCCTTCTTTGCCGATTGTAGGTTCTCTCGATTTCTGGATCAAAAGAGGCAAATTCAAAGTTAGTAGCACGGGTTTGAACCATAAAAATGGTCCAAACCAAAAATCAATAATCAAAAGTACAATAAAAACTTAAATAAAACTCCCCGGCAACGGCGCCAAATTTGACAAGGCTTATTTCCTAAGGTCGTTATTATAAGCTTATCAAGTTAAATCCGAACTTAATACTAACCAATGTATAGTGATTAAGTAAGGGTCGAACCCAAGGGAGTTGAACAAGTTTCTATTCAATTTTAGTTATTGATTTGGTAACAAAGGGGGGGGGGGGGGGATTTTGGATTGTTTAAAACAAGACAAAGACAATTATAATGTTGGTGAAAAAAGATTGATTTAAGAACTACACTAGGTAGGATCTTAGCATACATATAAATTGGTTGGTTCTTTTTAGAAGTGTTCAATATTTGTTCTCATCTTGATCGTATTTATGCATTAAGCCAACCGGCATTAACACAACTTAACTAGTTTATTAATCCGTAAACCTACAAGATTAAACCACTAATTAGCATTCTACCAAAGATAAAGAGATACATAAAAGATAAACAACCCGTTAATCTTATTATGTAGTTAAATTCCTTTCCCTTAAATAATCACAACCAGCTTTTACCTAAGGGTTTGCTACTAGATTAAAGACCCGAACCCGGAATCAATTAATCCTAGCCTTTTGCATGCAATTATACAACTTAGGTGATCAAACTAAGTAGAAAATAAACATGCAAACTAAGTGAAATACAAGGAATATAACACAAAATATATTGAATAAAACTTCTATTTAAAAAGAACTTACAACCACTTTATAATGCAGCTTCAATCCACCCAATGTAGCCAAGGGAGTTTAGAAACTCATTACAAAGAACACTATGAATATAGAGGTTTCTGTGTGGAAAATGAGATGATAATACCTATAGCCAAGGGCTCTATTTATACTACAAAATGCATTAAAAAGGAGTAAAGAGGCTGTGCTAACAGCCACCATTAAGGGTGAATTAAAGTGGTTGCAGACAGCCACAATAATGTCCTTAAAGTCGTCGAAAACAGCCGAGTAAAAGCCTCTGACGCTAACCCGCACCCGCGGCCAAGGGCGCCGCGGGGGCGGTTTAGGCAAAAACGTTCCAACTTCTTCTTGGCCGCGGGGCGGCTCGTAATACCCGCGGGGGCGGGTCCTTGAATGCTCTTGAAACGCCTGACTCTTTAACTTCGTAACGCTTCTGGTGAGAATCCGCAGGGGCGGCCCAGAGTTACCGCGGGGGCGGTGACACTGGATCTTCGGCTTCACAAGGCCGCTGGCATGGCCGCAGGCAAGGGCGCTGGGGCGCCGTCTTCGCTTCGTCAGGCTGGGTCACCGCAGGGGCGGACAGGGTTGGCCGCGGGGGCGGTGACATGTCTCTTCATGGCCGCGGGCGAAGACGCGGCTGCGGCTCTTGGTGGTGGTCTTCATGGTTGACACCGCAGGTGCGGACTGGAGAGTCCGCGGGGGCGGTGACAGGCTTGTCTTGGCCGCGGGCGTTGACGCAGGCAGCGGCACTCATCTGTGTTGTCACCGTGGGGACGGACAGAGGATTCTGCGGGGGCGGTGTGCACCAGAATCTGAACTTCGATGATTTTCTTCAACTCCTAAGTATTGCTAATACCTTCTTTTGCTTCAATTTGAATCTTTTATCTGGATCACAGTATTAGCAATATAAACTGACTCAAAAACATAAAAACGACTCTAAAAGCTACCTAAAATGATAGTGATTCCATCACCTATCAGCGGCAAACTGGACGGCTCAGCAAACACATCTGCAAAATCACAGACAACCGGTATGTCCTCTAATGCTGGACTTTCCCCCTCCTTCATGGCATAACACTAGAAGACATCACAACCCTGTGCAATCAGTCTAGCTGCCCGTATCGCACTGATAATTGTGCCTGTCTTTCCAAGGTCCCAACCTCGGAAGACCTCTATCTAACCTAATTCGGTAGAGAGGGTAACAATCTTCCTACCTACATCTAAGACTGCAGAATGTCTATCCATCCAATCCATAACTAGTATGACTTCCTCATGCTCTAACGGCATGACAAAGAAGTCAACTAGTAACACACGAGTCCCTACAGAAATGGGACAACTATGAATCTCACGGGTACCTCTGACCCTACCACCATCGGGTAACCCTATAATAAAGGGTATCCCCTCAACCGTATCTAGACTCAGACGCTCTACACAGGCATCAGAAATAAAAGAATGTGTAGCACCAATATCAAATAACACTCTAACAGGTAAACCATAAATCAGAATGGTACCTCTAGCAATCGGTGCAGCTGGCTCCTCTGCACTCCTCAGCTCAAAAACTCGGGGCCTCGGGTGTCAGTGGTGCTCCCACCACGACGTCTGCCTCTACTCGGCCCAAGAGCAGATCCCTGCGTCATAGGGCGATTTGGGACTCTCTGTTGTCCCTACATCTGCTGCTGCTGAGGTGGCCTCTGCCCACCCCCTGCTGCACTAGCAGGAGAAGAATCCTGGTGTGATGAAGCTCTCCCTCGTCTACAAAAGATAGCTCTGTGACCGGGTCTACCACAAGTGAAGCAAGTCACCTGCTGCCTCGTACACTCTGATCTCATATGCCCATACTCACTACAGTTGAATCACTATACTCCCTTATCTGCACCTGGTGCAGATAAAGGATGACTCTGGCGGCTCTGGCCTCGCCCTGAACCAACAATTCCACTAGTACCACTGGTTTGCCCAGTCCGCTGTCTCTTCTCAGGCCCTCCGGTCTGAGAAGCTCTCCTCTAGCTGGCCCTCTCTCTCTCATAATCAGAAGCCCGGTCCTGATAATCCATCAAAGACTCACAGTGCAAACCCGCCATATAAGTATGGGTAGTATCCCTTAGTCGTCGGGAAAACAAATACACATGCTGATCTGCAGAAGGTGCAGTTGGACCCATCAATGCCAGCTCCTCCTGAAATCGCCTGATGGCCTTTGAGACCGGTACACCTTCGAACCCAGCCTCAACAAAATCTCGCAGTTTCTCCCTCCTCAGCTAGGCAGCGCAGAAACGCTCTCGGATCATAGTCCTCATCTGCTCATAACTAGTAACCTGTACTCGTACAGACCTCCACCAGTGATGTGCCAAATCTCTGAACAAAGTCTGCACCAACTCAATCTGCCTGTCAGTTGGACATCTAATAGACTCCAAAGCTGAGTCTACATGTCCTATCTAGAGCTCAACCTCCAACCCCACCTTCCCAGAGAAAGGCGGTACTCCCATCTGATGAAAAGCCTTCAACCAAGTGTCTGGTCGAGGCCCTCTATGCTCCTCTGTAGCTCGAGCAATCTCAGCGGCAGGTGCCGGTGCAGCTGGCACCTATGTAACTGCATGGGACCTCTCAGATGATCCCTCCTGTGCTGGAAGATCAGAAGCACGCCTACCTGCTCTAACAGCCTCATCAACACGTCTAATGTACTCGCGGAAGGTTGGTCCCTCCGAGTCGTCTGACTGGACTCGCTGTGGACTCTGTCTCCCAACTATGCCGTTCCCAGTCTCAGGAACGGCACTCTCAGCAACCTCCTCATGTATCTCTCCCGCTGCCTGTGAACCACCAGCAGGAGTCCTACCCCGTCCTCTACCTATAGGGGGTCTACCTCTACCTCGTCTAGCTGCAGGTAAGGCTCTAGTCTGAACCATCTGCAAAAGACGTAAACCTAACTTAGAAGGCTATATATATATACATATGCCATATGTATAGATATATATCAAATCAATCACAAAAGAATATCTATATATATATACTGTCGAGATCTTCAGAGGGGCGATGGCTCACGTACACAATATCCCAAAACATTTTGTACTCATTTCAAAACCAAAACCTTTTGAAAAGTCAAACCACTTTTCGGGTTCTGTTTATTTATCTATTCGAACTTTATTGCAGATTACTAGTGCCATTGTTGTCAATGGGCTATGATACCAACTTTGTAACACCCCGAATCCGTAGGAATCGAGGTGCTACTGGGCTAGGATCTCACAATGGATCCTGACCCTAGCCTGACAACAAGTTCACTGAATCTTACAACAAGGCACCAATAGATTAAATACAAAACATCAAACTGTTATAAAAGTATCAAAAGGTTTATACAAGAACTACTGAGTACAACAAAACATAACCATATACATAGTCAAAAGATCCCATCCCACGAGGACGACCTAGTGTACGGCAGCAGATCACCCCTCTAGATCACACTGTAGTTCTCCTAACCTGCAAAGGATCTACAACACGGTATAAAACCGTTAGCTAACCATACACATATATAAGAGATGCAGAGCACAAACACACCTCAAAGAATACTAAACACGTCAACATGATATCACACATTTACCCGGTTCATTATCTTTATAAAGTCCAGCAATCAACTCGTATATATATATATATATATATATATATATATCCATATAAACATATGTGACACGAGGAATATATAATCCTCGCCTCTGGGTCCAATAGCCAGCTGGAATAGTGCTTGAAACACCTCCCCGTGTATCCTAAGGGAATGGAGAGTGTCCGAACCGTTTACCAGGTTTGGCCTGCCTACAAAGAACCTCCCAGACTCCCGGCGGGATGAAAGGGCAAGTTATCACGGCCTAAAATGGGCAAGCAATATACCATAGATCGGTAATAAACCATAACACATGCTATCAAGCATATACCACACACTACTCATGCACACATCCAATATAGGGATGACAACTAAGTAAGTCCTACGGACTTACCTCAATCTCGTAGTCGTCTCAACTCGATCAACCCTCAAACACGGTCCACTCCAATCTGGAGGATAACAGTGCCTAGCAACAAGGCATAACAAAATATACTCATCAACCATCTATCCTCAACACATACCTAGCATGTTACTACTGCTCATACTAGGAAAGGAAAGGATCTACCTAACTCTAGGTAGATCCGGGACAAGACGCACCTGCGTGACACAAGAGACGCAGGGGCGGAGCAAGGTAACCAGCAGGCGTGGCAGGACTCAGCCGCGGACGCGGTGACAAAAGCTGCAGGCAACGCAGGCATGACGCAGGCACGGCGCGGGCGCTGCGGCACGGATCCCGCAGGGGCGGCGGCTTCCAGGCGCGGGGTGGCGAAGGTGCATAACGTGACCCCGCGATTCCTCTTCGGCTCTTCTCGTGATCAAATCACGTCTTCATCATTCTAGATTCACACACATACATATACATACACATTCCAACATCAAACTATATCCAAAACATCTAATCCTAAGCTAAGGAGAACAAGAAAGAAAGAAAGGAAGGAGAAGCAAAAAGCTCACCTCTACTGCTGTGATCACCCAAGGAAAGAACAAACACACTCTCAGCTGGCATCACAAGCTCAGCAAACATACGCCAAGGCAACCTTAGCAAAGCCACGCCACAACTCTCTTGCAAACTTCAAGAGAACTCACACATAAGATCAAGGAGAAGAAAGGTGAAGCAAGGAGGACGTAGGAAGGCTGGAAAATGAAGTGATGAAGAAGCCCTTGATCAGCTAAGGGAAAGAATAAGAGGAGGAAAGAGTAAAGCACGGGTCAAAGGGTCAACAAAGCCGGCTGCAGCCGCAGGAAACCGTAAGGGCGGTTCCCTGAGCCGCAGGGGCGGATCTATACACTAGCCGCAGGGGCAGCTCCACTCACCCGCAGGGGCGGCTAAGGCCAAAAGTGGCTCCAAAGGCTAAGGCTCTTACAGTCGGGACCCATAGTGAGGTCCTAACTAGTAGCATCCCGGGTTCCCAAAATTCGGGGTGTTACAACATGGTATCAGAGCTTAGGTTGACAACAATGACACTCGCAATCTACTAAGAGACCGAATAAATAAAAATAACCCACAAGGGATCTGGATTTTCAAAATGAAATTTTATTTTAAAAATTTTTGCATAGTCGGGTTGGGATAGTTAGTATGAAAACCACCACATCTCTCCGCGTATCTCAACGGCGTAGTTTAGAATGGATATTATGGATATTATGGACTTATAGTTAGTTAGTTAATTCTTATTTTAATTTTAATTTCGATATTTCCGCACAGATGACACGTGATAGAGAAACTTCTATAGTTGGTCGAGGTCGTGGTCGTCCACCTCTACCCCCTGTTGGACGTGGTAGATCTAGTAGGACTCCTACTGTTAGAGGGCGCGGTCGTAGAGGCGGACCGGCAATTGCTAGAGGTAGAGGTTGTGATGTTGTTCAGGAGCCACCTGTCGTTGAGTCCATAACTGAGGTTGAGGAAGAGATGGTTGAGAGTGCTGGACCTGTGGAGAGATCAAGATCTTCTAGGGCTAGGGTAGTTAGAGAAGGTCGTATTTCGATGGGAGCATCAGAGTTTCGAGATTATGTCCAGCAGGTTGCTGAGGCGATTATGAGAGGAGATTGAGCACCAAATCCCCAGAGTCATGCTACGTCTGTTGAGGTGTCACAAAGAGCTTCCGTGCCTCCTGCACCAGTTGTATCGGAGAGAGTTGTTGTACCTCAGGCTCCAGCTGTATCTGAGAGAGTTGTTGTACCTTCTGCACCAACTATATTTGAGAGAGTTGCGGGACCTCCTACACCAGTTATATATGAGGGAGCTGTTGTGGCTCCTGCACCGGCTGTACCGGAGGGAGCTGTTGTGACTCCGGCACCGACTGCACCAAAGAGAGATACTGAGGTACGGACATTAAGGATTGACTTGTGGATGAAGACTTTCAACTATCTGCGAGTACCTCCCTCTGATGGGAATGCTGGATTAGAGGTGGAACACTGGTTAAGTCATGTGGAGTATGCTTTGGAGTCGATCCGTTATCCCGAGGATCTCCGTGTTGAGTTGGTGCAGACTTTGTTTAGGGATTCGGCCCAATACTGGTGGAGGACAGTGAGAGAGGGAGTTACTACATACAAGCAACTAAGGAATCTGGTTAGAGATCTCTTTTGTCCTGAGTCATTGAAGGGAGACAAATATCAAGACTTCATGGAGGTTAGGTATGAGGATATTCCTATCGCTGAGGTGATCAGGAAGTTTAGAGAGGAGTTGACACTGTTGGGACCAGATGCCCCACCGGTGAAACAACATGTGTATTTGTTTTCGCTGAGATTGAGGGAGGATACCCGCTCTTATCTTGTGGGTTTCCGTTGTGAGTCTCTGTTGGACTATCAGAACAGAGCCGCAACGTATAAGAGGGGTAGACACAGAGTTAGGAGAGCAACTCCGGCTAGGGGTTCAGAGAAGAGACAAAAGGTCGGACATTCAGTACATAGGTTAGAGGGGCTAGTCATAGTAGAGGACAAACTCATTGACGACAAAGCTTCCCGCCTAGGAGTAGTACGGCAGTTGGAAATATACCATGCTTCAACTATTTCGCATAAGATCATCTTCGTTCCCAGTGTACGAAGCATATGGTTATCTGTTTTACTTGTGGCGGATCGGGACATAGGGCTATGTTCTGTAGACGAGGGAAGACTACACAATCTCAAGGTTCTTCTCCTGCTAGTACTTAGGGTGGTGGACAGAGATAATCACATTATCGGGCCTCTGGGCAGCAACAACAGAGGGTACCCAAACATCAGCAACAATATAGAGCTCCGGGCCACCCTCCGTCACATAGTTCTACCCAGGGACTTGGCGGTAGAGCTCGTGGTGGTAGTGTAGCAGACACTAGAGGGACCCAACTACGGGCTATTGAGTTGAGCTGACTAGTTGACTAACCCTATGGCTACAGCTACGATTATGATTAGAGGTGAGCCAGTACGAGTGTTATTTGAAACGGGAGCTACCCATTCTTTTATTTCCGATGCTTGCGTAGATAGGTAGTCCTTGAATACGGTAGAGGGGATACCTTTTATAGTAGGCTTACCAGATCGGGGTAAGGTTAGAGGATCTTGAGAGCTAGATTCATGGTTGTCCCGTTCGCCTCGAGGGTCGAGACTAGGTAGTTGATTTCTTGGTCATGCATTTAGTGCATGATGATGTCATTTTAGGGATGGATTGGATGGTCAAGTACCAAGCGGTACTTAATATAGGTAAGAGGACAATGTTTGTCACTACAGGAGAAGGGCGGGTGCAGGTCTTCCGAGGATGTGATCTCGGAAAATCTTGATTTTTCATCAGCGCACTTAGAGCGGTCAGACTGACCGGACAGGGTTGTGAGGCCTTCTAGTGCTATGCCATGAAGGAACAGGAGAGTCGAGGATTAGATGAGATACCGATAGTTTGTGAGTTTACCGAGGTATTCAGGGATGACTTTTCCAGCTTGCTGCCACAGAGGAGTGTAGATTTCGGTATTGAGCTGGAGCCTGGTACGAGTGTTTCTCCATGGGGTGCTCCAGTGTTGTTTGTGAGGAAGAAGGATGGATCGATGAGATTGTGTATTGACTACCGGGAGTTGAACAAGGTAACTATCAAGAATAAGTACCCTCTTCCCCGTATAGATGACTTGCTTGATCATTTACAGGGAACCGTAGTGTTTTCCAGGATTGACTTAAGGTCGGGTTATCACCAGCTGAGGGTGAGAGAGCAGGATATACCCAAGACGTCTTTTCGTACTCGGTATGACCACTACGAGATTGTAGTGATGCCATTCGGGCTTACGAATGCGCCAGTTGTGTTAATGAAGGTGATGAATGAGATATTCATCGACTTTTTAGATCAGTTTGTGGTAGTGCTCATTGATGACATACTGGTGTATTCCCGGAATCGGGATGACCATGTAGGGCATTTGAGGACCGTGTTACGAGTCCTCCAAGACAACGAGCTATATGCTAAGTTGTCCAAGTGTGAGTTCTGGATGTCAGAGGTTGCCTTCCTAGGCCATGTGGTCACTGTTGAGGGAGTTTAGGTCGATCCAATGAAGATTGAGTATGTATCTTCATGGCAACCTCCGAAGAATGTCAAGGAGGTGCGCAACTTTTTGGGTTTAACATGATATTACCGTAGGTTTGTTGAAGGGTCTTTAGTGATTGTCCCACCACTTACTTATATTTTGAGGAAGACCACTCGATTTGTATGGTCTGAGCCATGTCAGAAGAGTTTTGAGGAGCTGAAAAGGACATTGACTTCTGCTCCGATATTGGCCTAGTCATAGGGCATTGAAGACTTTGTAGTATACATCGACGCATCCAAGTTGGGTTTATGATGTGTCTTGATGCAGAGGGTAAGGTCATCACTTATGCATCTCGTCAACTGAAGACGTATGAGGAGAACAACCCGACTCATGATTTAGAGCTAGCTGGACTGGTTCAAGCCTTGAAAATTTGGTGTCACTACGGTAAATGGTAAATTCATAAAGAGTAGAAAAGAAATAGGATTCAACCAGGACCGGAGTTGTACTGGTCAAACCTACAGAGCATCAAAGTTTATCATCATGCAAACATAAGGGCTAAAACAAGACCCTAGTACTCCTGGTAGACATGCAAGCCCCCTGAACATACCTTTATGTTTCAATCACTACCTTTATGGTATGTGCACATATAAGAATTCTTACAACTGTAAGAAAAAAGTCAATGGTTGATATAATATGATCGGGTAATAGTTAATATAATAGAAAATTATATTATAATACTCGCACCAAATTTTGTTTCTATAAGTGAATTACATCGATATTTATCTCTAATTAGTATAGGAGAGTAATACAGTTTTTCTTGAATCATGTTTTATGTTTCAATCAGAACTATAAAAATAAATACAATACAATAATATAAAATTAACATTACAAATCAATAAATTTCAACTATAATATAGTAAATAATATCCAATGATAACAATTACTCGCTATTATATAAAATTAAAACAATACTTAATAATTTAAGAAATAAGATATAATATATATATATGATTTATTTGAGATCTAATATCCTAAAATAAAACCACAAATTATATCAAAAAATCAGAGCGACGTTATTTAGTCTGGTGAAAATTATAAATCATTTAATATACTCGTAGTACGAGTGTACTGTTTTATATACTTTTTATGCGTCCGGACTTTTTCCTACTTAAATGCATGCACATTACTCCTTCATCCCTCATTTCGACAAGTGGAGGTTGCTAAACGCACTCGTATTGCGCGTGCGCGACGCATGCTCAATGCGTACGAGAGGTGCACTTATTATTGCCTCCTTCCATCTGACTGAGTAACGATTCTGAAAATTTAGTATAAAAATGATTTGAAATTATTATAAAATTACAAAATCTTATATAATATAAATAAACAATAACTATGTACATATTCAAATACTTGCCTAAAAATCAAATGAAATCTTAGTGCCCCACCAAACCCTCGTTGCCAGCAAGCATCAAATACTTATCCTTCCTAGTAAAATGAGTACACTCAAACCCTAACGCCTTCCCAATCTCTTCTTGAACCCGGTTCGCCACCTCCACACTCGTCTTTCCTCCGGCTCCGCACGTATTCTCCGGTGCCACATTCTTAAGCACCCTAATGGTGTAACTAGGTCTCGGGTTCATGAAGAAGAAAATCGGGTCAAGCCATTTAAACCCACTAGCCGTGGTACCATAAAACATGGAGACATGAGTCTCCAAAGCCACCGGGACAATCTCATCGGTCAACTCGGCAAATAAGGAGCTGAACCGGAGCAAGTAGGGCTCCCGACATGTAGTCCCCTCAGGGCAAACGACGAGATCACCTTTTTCGAGCATCCGATGCATAGTCATGGTGTCTCGGGCTCGATCACGAGTCAGGCGGGCCGTGGGGATAGGTGAAAGGAGTTCGGAGAAGCGGCTGAGGCTGTAGGTAACGGCTGTGAGTGGCTTTCGGAGGACGACTCCAAGCATTATTGGGTCATAGAGGGTCCGGTGATTGACGACGTAGAGGACATGCTTGTGGTTGTGGTTGTGGTTGTCAGAGTGTAAGGTCAGTTGGCCGCCGGTGATGTTCCCAAGGAAGTGGGAGATGTGGGGTGGGAGGAAGTAACCGATTAGAGCGCGGAAGATGGAGAGAGGGATAGCCACCGGGAGGAAGAGGAACATAAAGGCGGTGGCGGACGGAGTTGGGAGGAAGGCTAGCCGGCCGTCATGGAAGATTAGGGGTTTAGGGTATTTGCTTCTTGGTAGCTTTGTGTTTGGTATTGTCTCTTTGCTCACCACAAATCCTTCCTGATTTTCCTCAAAAAATGAGAATTTGTTATATGAACAATGGCATTAATAGTAAAAAAGTAAGTCATTGGTTAGTAATTTACTAATTTAGTAAAAAATTTTTCTCAAAAGATATCATTAGAGTAAAAATTAACACATATTAAGAAATCTAAAAGTAGAAATAATAATATTTAATAATACATAATAAATTTTAAAAAGTGTATAAAAACGATTGTAAAATGTAAAGAGTTGTATAGGAAGAGATGAAATATTATTTTGAAAATACAAATAATAAATGAAAAAGCAGTTAGAATTATACTTGTAGAAAGTTTGAGTATTAATAACACCTATAAGGTCAAATATTATGAATCAAAATTTTAGAGTTCAAATGACAAATATTGAAAAATAGAGAGAGTATATGACTTGTTCGTTCAAAAAGTTGTAATATCCATTTTTTTAAATCTATGTCATTTTGAAAACCCTAATTTTGGATACACCTATATATTATTTTGTTCAATTTTAGTTATTTTTATAAATGAGATATTCCTTCTAAAATAAATTTCTTCACATATTCCCCAAATATACAACTTAGAAAAACGTCAAAATATAAGTACATTTTACCTCAAAAGTTATATGAATTTTAAGAAATAATCAAGTCAGTAAATTGTCAGGTACTTCATCTTTATTACTTTTAATTTATTTTTAGAATGTATCTAATATACGTAGGTTTTCTTCACTCCTATGTAAGACTTTACAGGATCAAACAATATAAAATAGGGCCAACAAAAGTGATTTTAAGTTTATTAAGATTCTAAATTTGAAAGAAAATTCTAATAATAAATAAACATTAAAAAAATATAAATATATATTACCTTGCAATGAGACATCAAGAGTTGATCTTGAGTACTAGAGGAGACCCCAATGTAAACATCAATGTTTGTATCTCCAAAGTGTTCCTTAAGAGCTTTGTGCTTCACAACAAGACCAGAACTTTTAATGAACCCAGAGAAGACAAAATTACCATTCTTGCCACCCATAGTTTGCAACTCGCTTCCAATAACATGATCAGCTCTTAAATACTCCTTAGCAAACCACTCAACCATAACCCTAGGAACACTAGTGATTACAACTTTACCCTTGGCTAATGCCCACATCTCATACACAAGAGGATTCAAATCCTCTAAGTAAGACTTTGGCAAAACTGCCTTTCCAACACATTCCATGTCCTTAACCCTAAGACCAAAGAAGGTGATGAAGATCATTAACCTAAGTTTAATCTCTTGACTTGTGATGATACATGTTAAAGGGTAAGATAATAAGAGAATTAATGCTCTTATTATGCTTCCACCTTCAAATGCAACCAACATGAAGAAAGGAAAGAAAGAAGAAGAAGAAACACAACTTCTCAGCAAACCACCATTGATATCGCACACAATGGTCTTGCTATTATCGCCAAAACCGAAATTCTCAACATGGGTATTGCTTAGAATTGGATAAGAACTTGTGTTTGTTGATGATTTTGTCTTGGTTGAAAGAAGAAGTGCATAATAGCTTCTAATCTTCATGGTTAACTTGTATAAAGAGATTGCAAGGAGATTATAGACAAGCCACTCCATAACCTTCCTTGTAACCGATGAGAAGACCTCCATTTTTTTCTTGAGAAAATGAGTTTGTGTTTTTTCTTTTGAATTTCCAACCGAAGATCTGCAAGAGAATTGAAAAGAGCTACCAAATGTTAACTAGTTATACTCATGTTAACTATATTATAATCGTTATTATAAAATAGTTCAAAAGTTTAACTTGACGTTGTAGTAAAAGAAGTTGCAGATTTAGGGTGAAGTGGCGAATTGAATAATCAATTCTGTGGGCGAATTGATTATCAGTTTGGTAACATTAGAAACATAAAGATTCTCAAATAACGTAATGTGGTAATTTCCAAATAAAAATAATGCCTCAACATCATCGATTATGATAATGCTTTATAAAATTCTGACATATTTTTATAGTAGAATTTTATTCGAATATTCTTAAAAGATGCACGTGAATGCTTCTGGAGGAAGTTGCGGTTGCCCTATTTCAAAGATCTGTGTAGGCAAATCGGTTGTCCTATTTTAAATCTGGGAAGGACGAGAAAGAAGTTTTCGATATTTTCATATTAGTTAACTGTTTTTTTACCGGTTTTATGACATTTTATTACAAAAATTAGTCAAAAAGGAGGTTTTGGAATAAAGTCCGTGCCTAGTTTTTCTAATATTATGGGACTTACAGAATTCCGTTGAGATTATGTATTGTCGTTAGACCTGCACAAAAGCGGGTTCGGGTCGGGCCATAACTAAAAACTCTACCCGTATGTGCGGGCCGGGCTGACCCGACCCACATTGTCCGGACCAAAAGCACTACCCGTGTCCACCCACGTAAAAAGCGGGTCGGGCTGCCGGTCCGGTCCGGATGGCCCGTGCGTACTTGCATTGTGCATTTTTTCCTTAGATTTATCATTCAAAAGAAGTAATATAATGTATTAACACAAATTTTCAAACACAATTATACCTACATAGTGCACTACCAACGAGTTCAACAACAATTAACATGCAAGAATAAATAAATTCAAAAACGTGAAAACAAGTATAATTGCAGTTAAATTATCCGTGCAATCATGTATTACAAACGAGTATAAATCGTCAAAATACTCAAAACAAACTAAATGAAAAATCAAAATAGGTGGCAGTCAAAACAAACTAAATTATATACACACATATATAAATTAATTACATGATATAACTATATACGGGTCGGGCCGGGCCAGGCCCGACCGGGCCAAACTAGCTGTCCGTACCCATATTTTTTACCGGACGGGAGGGCGGGCCGGCCCGGATTTGTGCAGGTCTAGTTGTCGTGTTTGGCTTAGACCTTACCCGCACGTGCGTTCGTATACAAATAACCTTTGCGCCACGGTCCGTGCCTACTTTTTCTGATAGTTGCGTGTTCAAATTGTAGTTATACTTGAAAGTTTTTTTTAAAAAGTTATAATCATGTCTTAATCGTAATACTCAATACATGAAATGTAATGTCGCTTTTTATTATCTCCCAAGTTCAATATCTGTAATCTAATACCCAAAACATATAATTGAAATCTAATATACAAAACAAATACCCATTTTAATCATCCGTTTTAAGTCCATTCAAACCCTTGTACGTTTTCAACATTACAACACCGTCAAAGATCTCCTTGGCACCATTTCCTACATTACATCAACCATCAATGAAGTATCAATCACCGTTGTCATCCTCCGGCCACTATCAGCAAGCTTCTATAAATATTTCCGGCAGAGTCCTATGCCCGTCCAGACACATTCAGTCTCGACGTCTACATTGAAGGAAGCAACAGACATTACTAGGATTGATCCCATGCCCTACAATTCGGTAGCGGCTTGATCGGTCCCATGAACCCTAGGCCTTCGGAGGGAAGCATCGGCTCGCTTGTCCTTCTCGCCGGTGCTACGAGGATGGTGTCATTGACGAAGGATCAAGATTGTGTAGGTCCGTGCCTAGTTTTTCTATTAATTATATAGGGTAAAATTCGGTTGAGCTTATATGTGGAGCTTAAACCTTACCCGCACGTGCGTTCGTATGTGAACAACCCTGCACTACGATTTCATTAGATACCGATGATGGAGTCGACGCCCGTTAGGACTGAGCAAAACTCGGTCGGTTCACCTGAACCGTACCGAAACCGAAAATTTCGGGTCCAACCGAACCGTAAACCGACTATTTCAGTTCGGTCAACGGTTTGTAAATTATAGCATTTCGGTTTTCGGTTCGGTTGATGAACCGAACCGAAAACCGACGGTTCAAACCGATTTTATTAAAAAAAGTGAGCGGAGGCTGCGGAGTTAGGGTTAAGGTTGGAGGCGTCTCCTTCTTCTTTTCACAATTGCACGGCGCTTCTTTTGTATTGAGATCCAAAGAGGAATCGACGACTTCTCTTCTCCCACTCCCATCTCCGACTTCTCTTCTCCCCGTTCTTGTTTCCCGACTTCTCTTCTCCCACATCGCCGATTCCTGCTTCCCAGCTTCTTGTTTCCTGACTTCCTCTTCCATCTCCGATTTCTTGTTCCAGAGAGGCATTGCCAACTGCTTTTCTCCCACTCCAATCGGGGAGTTAGGGTTCTTATTCAGGGAATCAGGTTCGTACTTCATCTCTCTATTTCCTGAGTATCGAGTCTTGACTTCTTCCGTTTCTCCTCACCGTCGGATTGCTCTTCTACAATCAAGGCATCAAGGTTTGTGTTTCTGGGAGCAATTACTTCTCCAGACAACAATTCTCTATGTGCGATGGAGGTGCGCGAGTTCTCCGCTCGTTTTCCCCTCAATTCTTCTCTTCTCCCAACTCTAGATTCGTCATCTCACCGACCATACATGTGATTATTGATTGGTGCGAACTGTGAATAATTGTAACTTGTGTTTGTTTCCATTAAAGTGTTGAAAACTGTAATTGACGATGATGAAAACCATTGCTGAGTTTTGTTCTTCTCGTATGTTATGTGAAACTGAAATTGCATATTTTCGGTTCAACCGAAAACCGAACCGAAAAAATCGGTTCAAAACCGAACCTAAACCGACTATTTCGGTTGCGGTTTGCGGTTCATGGTTTTTAGGTTTTCGGTTTTCGGTTCGGTCGGTTCGGGTCGGTTTTAAACCGATGCTCAACCCTAACACCTGTATTAAAAATAAAATAATATTGGACGGCACGTTGTTACTTTATTCACAATCAGTAAATTAATTTTTGTGTACGTTACATTTTTTTTATAATCTGGAGAGGAACCAAATAAAAAATTGTACATAAATGTGTCAAACCCTTAATAACAGGCAAGCAATCAGACCAACTATTTACTTCTTACATAATTAGTGAAATTAAATTTAAAAAAAAGTTCTATTTTTGGTTTTTTCTTTAATGTACATTATCTGGCAATCGAAGATGTATAAGTTTCTATTTATTGAAGTTGAAGTTTATATTCAAATTTATATTGGAAATACACTTACCAAGCTAGTTGACATCTTTATCGGTTCTAAAAAAGCCAGTCAACAAGAAAAACTTAATTAAACTTAATTAAACCGGCTTACTGGTCTTTCTAGGACAAACTTAATCAAACCGGTTTATTGCTCGAGGAGAAGCTAGCACGAATGACAAAGTCAGTCAATGAGACAAATTAACTTAATTAAACTGCTTTATTTAAATACTGAAGTAGCTCAACCACATTCATCTCACATGCATGCGTATACAATCGAGATACATCATACATAGCTGTCTATCATAACTAAATGTCTCTTCTACCAAAAAATATACTACGTATATATAAATTAACCTTTTACAGGATGAATGTAATTAGTTTATTTTTGTTTTACGTGTGACAAGATTTTCCACAATCGTAATAAAATAACAATCTTTCTGACATATTTACTTGGGGTATGGGTTATTTAAATATTTTATTATAAACTTAATTGGTTTCTAGAAGCTATGAAATGTAAGTTTTTCAAGTAATCTATACAGGCTAGAGTTATGGAATTATAAAAAAAATTTAATTTAATTTTTTTTTAAAAATCAAGAGATCTTGATTTTGTCAATGTCTTCCAACATCTCTAATCGATTGAAGGAGAAAACAACGGATTTCATAGTTTCGAATAAAAAAATACAAAATAAGCCAAACAACATCAATAATAGAGAACAAATATGTAGTTTGGTTCTATAAAAACTTTCTTTCATAGTATTAATTTTTATTCATTTTAAATATGTGATTAGGTTTAAATTTGGGTTGGATGTGATTTATATTATAATATTATATTTATGATTGAGTTTGATTTTGTTATTAAGGAGTTTCGAGTGGTTACGATGGGTTGACGACAGGCACACTTTGTTTTTCTGGTATTATTGTGTTTCTGGTGTCGTTGATAACACAATATTTTGGTGTTTGTGACGTTATTGACAATACAAATTAGGGTTGGTATGGGATGAGCCGGAACTAATCCCGCATGATCTATAAAAATAATATTTTTATTTTTTTTGATTTAAAATTAACAATTTATAAAAGCAAATATTCGTTGATATCCTTAAAACGAAAGACATCAAAATAGAATTTCGCAATAAAATTTACAAAACATAATTAACTTGTCAAGTCTAAACATCAAAATGAAATATAAGAACAAAATTACATAACTAGCCCTATTCCTTAAATAATGTCACAACTAAGTTCAATTTTCCTTTTCCCTTTGTAGATAAATTTAGACAATTGTTAATTTATCATAACAAAATTACATAATGATCACAACTCTATAGGTTTATATATTTCTTTATTTAATTTATATTTAAATTTTAATATATGTTGGACGGGACGGGCCTTGTAGGATGAGGAAAGTAAGACCTATATCCCGTCCCGCAATATTTTTGGTGGGATGAGACGGGACGGGATTTAAAATTTTTAGATGAAAAACCACCGGGATCGGGACGGGATCGGGACGGGCCCGAAATTTGCGGGATTTGTGCCCAACCCTAATACAAACATCATTGATTTGGTGTTTTTGGTGTTGTCAACAACACAAAAACACCTTATTTTGGTGTTTGTGATGTTGACTACACCAACGTCACTATTTTGGGAATTATGATGTTGTTGACTCATGTGGAAACGTGAGCCTCAAATTTCACAAATACCTACTCGACACCAATTGTAGCAAATATGTCAAAATCAAACTTAGAGAACGTGGTGAAATTATTTGACCGGTTAATAACAAAATAATTTACTAAATAATAAAATGAAAAAATAAACAAAAACAAAGAAGGCAGTCAACCGGTTATCACTAGCTGGTCGATCGATAACATAGAAACGAAGAAATGAAAAATTATGAAATCAAAATTTACGGGGAAGAGAAAAAATACCGGCCGATCGACTAGAAAAGGTTTTTCGATTGATCGATGTAGAAAGATGAGACCTAATGAGTAGCAATGAGGGAGATGAAAGAACTGTTTGTTGCGTGATTCACAATTGGGTATTTCACAATTAAAGGTTAAAGAAAGTATTAATCATTGAAAACACCATTTTTTTTCCTCAAAAAAGAACGCGCCAACGCGTGTGATGAAAAACATGCATGCGTCGCCCCCTCTGCCTGATTGTCCTTTTCCAATACCATGGGAAGATTTGTTTGCCTACCCACCGCTCTGCTCCGCCATCTCATCACCCTACCAAAAACTTAGCCGCTAGGATCCAAACCCAAAAATATGTTAAGCTCTCTTCCTTCTCCGAAAAAAGCAACCCACCGCCAACAACTTCTTCCACCACCAGCCCGGTTGCATCCATTCCTTCAGAGCTCATCACCTTTAGCAACATCAGACTCCTCAGATCTCTACCCACCAAAGTTACACCGCTCTTTTTTCACCTCTCCCACTTGTGCATGCTACCAAAACACCGCCTCCTTCTTCTTGCAAACCCTTTATACCCTCTAACCCCTCCCCGAACCTTCCACCACTCCTTCAACCGCCTTTGTTATTACAATCTCAACTACCACTCTTATTGCCTCCTCCACTTCTACGCCTCCTCTCATCCTCCCGTCTTCCTTGCTTGAGGACTTTAGCTGACCCAAAACCCCACCTTGCTCCACAATGAGTTCGCCAAGAGCTTTACCTTCTAAATTCTCTAACCCCTCCTTATCCCCGCTTCTCCCTACTCCCTCCTACACTCGTTTTTGTAAAAACCCCACAAATTCACCCCAAACGATCTTTCAAAGAGGTCATCTCTGTCCGAAAACCTTCGCTCCGGCCTACACCTCTGGATTTTGTCCCCGACATTGATAAAGGCATCATTCACTTCAACGACGAAGATGTTTATGACCTTGTCTCAAAGTTTCCTATAGTTTTGTCGACTTTGTTCTATATATCCGGATATTTACATCAATCCCACCTTAAAATAAGTTTATCCCCGAAACTTAAGGTATAACAAGATAGTCTAGTAAATCTAAAATCACGAGGACATACTTAAAAACTATCCATGGAGGTACTATAACTCTCTTCTCTAATCATATACATACATATCACATAAGACCAAAATTATTCTAACACATATATAAATAAGCACTTGAGCATATAAACACATAAGCATTCCGACAATTGAACACATAAGCACATAAACCAAGAGTTAACTAACTGTTAACCTCAAAGTCAATGCTAGATTAATGTAGTACTTTGAATAATTATTTATTACTCTCATCACTTTCCTTTGTGGTCTTGTCCTCTCAAAGTCTAGACCAACCAATCAATATATTAGGGTATGCTTCGATCATATTTGTATCGTGTCTTGAATTGCTCTAAGACAATTATCGGGTACTCCGTGAAAATTGATTCAACTCATTACATAAACTCAAATAACCAACCCCTCACATGGGATCCATCACACCTGACCACCCTTTCTCCGGTGCACGTATGTTTCACTTGGAACAACAAGAGACTCTACGGTACTCACACTTGATGTAAACTTGACCGTATATTCACCAATCATGCATGGAACAATCACTTCCCTTACTCTTATACATGATTTTCCAACCCTAGAATCTCCGATCACTGACCCGCTATTCCCCAATCAACCATTCCCAAAACCAAACGAAACCACCGTTTCCATTTCTATAATGTGTGGTGCGCCCATCATCATTTCCACTCTACCATCGAAAAATGTGTGATATGCCCCTTTTGATGGCCACTATATGTTTAAGCTTGTCTCTAAACTCAAGCTTCTTAAAACTAATTTCAAGTGTTTTAAGAGCCTCACCTTGGTGGAGCTTATGTTTGCTATCACCGAGCACAAACCCAACCTTCATGCCATCCAATCCGACCTCTCAAACAACCCTAGCAACCAACCCTTTCAAGCCAAAGAATCCACCACCATCTTCTCCCTCATTTCACTTCTTAATAAACTCCACCTCTCCACCACACATATGGCCAAGCTTGATTGGTTAAAGTACAATGATCACTGTAATGCCTACTTCTTTAGACATATGAAGTCACGCAGAGGGCACTCCAACATCACTTTCATCAAAGATAACAATGGAGTTACCCTCTCATGATATTGCCTCAACTTTCATCAAAATTTCACTATCACCTTGGAACCAAAATGCACTCCAACCCTCCGAATCCCACCGTAGTCGCTCATGGCTGAACTCTCTCCATGTCGACTTGTTAATGCTCTGTGATGATGTATCCGACACTGAGATAAAAAAAAAGAAGCTATTTTCTCCATTGACAATAACAATGCTCCGGCCCTTGATGGTTTCAACTCGTACTTCTTCAAATAGACTTTGTAAACAAATGGTCATGATTTCACTCTTGCCATCAGAGACTTTTTTTTTGTCTCCGGAAAGCTTCTTTGTCAAACAAACAAAACCTCTATCTCCCTTATCCCCAAGGTGACTAACATGTCCCTTACAAGTGACTTTATACCCATCTCTTGCTGCTCAACTGTCTACAAAACGATTTGCACAATCCTTGCCTCCAGACTTTAACAATCCCTACCTAATATCGTAAGTCTACACACCAAGGCGAATTCATTCTCGCTAGATCTTTGAAGTACAACATCCTTCTCAGTCAGGAGCTTCTTCACAACTGCTCTTGCGCTAAGATCTCACCACGTTCTACTCTCAAGATTGATCTTAAAAAGGCTTTTGACTGTGTCGACCATAACTTCCTTCTTGATGTCTTGAGGAAACTTCACTTCTCTCCCAAATTCGTTTCTTGGATTGAAACTTGCATCACTACCGTGTTCTACTCCATCAACATCAATGAGCACTATTAGGGGTTCTCAATGGTGACAAGGGTCTTCGAAAAGGATGCCATCTTTATCCTTATCCTTTCACCATTGCCATAGAGTACTTCTCACGTCTTTTTCACCGCAATACTTCCAACTCCGACTTCAACTACCATCTCAAATGCTTTCGCAACTCCATTATCCACCTCGTGTTTGCCAATGACTTATTGTTGTTTTGTCGTGGTGATCATTATTCGGTTCTCATTATTACTTGGTGGACTTTGGGCTCTCCTTTGGGCTCCAAATGAACTAGGACAAAATCTCCATCTTCTTCAGGGGGTTAACAGGCATCAACAACTCCTTACTCAACTATTCTCAACCTCTGTATTAGAAGCCTCCCTACTACCTATATTGGCCTTTTCATTGGCTCCAAGCAACTCAAACCTCAAGATTTTAACCCTTTAATCCAAAAATTCACGTTAAAAAATTGACTGATGGAGCTCAAAAAACCTATCTTATGTTGGTCGCCTTCACCTTATTAGGGTTGTCATGTATGGCCTAATAAACTTCTAGTTCAATGTTTATCTCTTCCTACCCTCTATTTCAAATAAGATCAATAGTCTACTCAGATCATTCCTCTAGACGGGTCACTCGGGAAAGAAGTGCAACCTCATTTCTTGGGACAAGGTCTATCGATCCAAAGGTGAAGGTAGCTTGGGGCTCAAAGACCTCGTCACGTAGAACAAGACGAACATCTCCAAATACATATACGACTGCCACATGACCCAATACTTTAGCCTTTGGATCGACTAGATCAAGGCTCACCATATCCGACATCACACCATTTGGACCGCCATACCCTCAACAAATGAATCTTGGATCTGGCGGACCATCCTCTTGAGTAGAGATGAAATCGTTGCTAGTTTCAACTTGCTTGCGGTGACCTCTCTCATGTCTAGCTCACCCAGTAAGCAATTTTCCCACTCTATCTACAACTCCCTTCACCTTGAAACCCACAACACCTAATGAAGCAAATTCATATGGAATTCCTTCAACATCCCGTGTTGCAGCTTCATTTCTTGGATTATGGCGCATGGTAAGCTCCAAAACAACTCCGTTGTCGCTCTTTGAAACTCATCCATCACCGGCATTTGCCCCATATACAATATCAATGAAGAAACCAACGATTCTACCATCCTCCATTGCCCACATGCCAGTGCCTCCCTCATCATCATCTGGTTATGGTTGGGTATCGCTTTCAAATGTAACTCCATCAAAGGGTGGCATCGATGGCATTCGACCTCAAGCACCAACAATATCAAATCCTTCAAAGTACAAATTATCATCGCAACATTCACCTGTTTCATCTACCATGTATGACGTGCAAGAAATGACTATGTTTTCAATAACATCACTCCTAATGCCACTATCACTACACATAAAGTGATCCACAACTTCAAGTTTTATGTTGCTAACTATTGTCATCATCATTCCAACACTAGCTCCAATGGGATGGCAACCCTAGTCAGTTATAAGTCCTAGATGGTTGCTCCTGGTGTCTCATACGATCTCCTTTGATCCCTTTGTTTTCTAATTGCTCTCTATTTTGTTGTACATCCATGAACCTCTCTTAGAACCTTTTTAACCTTTTCTACATCCTCTTTTCAACACATAAACATGCATTGGTTCAAAAAAAGTATCAACAATTAAGTAAAGAGTGTCAAGATCAAGATCACCACAACATACATATATAGATCTCATTTAATAAATTCAGTGTAGATTGTAAAACATGTTATGCGGGGAACAATTCCGCTCAACTATCGTATTTCACAGTATATAAAAGGTATGAGTGGCTCGGCTATTGCATTTTTCCATCAAAACCTTGAAGAATATATAGTTATGGAATGTTCCACCCACAACTTTCACACTTTGCATAGAACAACCCAAAACTACCATAACTCTCAAAAATAAACATTCAATGAATATACATCATTAACAATATTATAAATCAATGTAGTACGGCTCTCTAAACTCTAGAACGAATGAATTTAGCAAGAGATACCTTAACACAAATTTAAAGCTTTATCAATCGAAGGTAGAAGGGGATATCAATCGACTAGTAGGAGGTTGTCAATCGATTGACGTGGTGAACTTCAACCGTCTGTTCAAACTTTCGAATGAAATTTGAGTGCATAACCTAATGGTTGAATAATCTGTTTTTGCTTGAGGTCATGTAACATAAATAATTGAATTCCTAATGGATCTATTAAAAAATAAAAACATCCAAAATAATAGGTCAAAAGATAGCATAAAATAAAAGGGATAGAAGATATTGTCGGAGAATGAGCGTTATGGGGTCGGTTGATCGACTAGAGGGCCCCAATCGGTAGAACTATTTGGAAATTCTTTATAACTTATCGCTCTTGACTAGTGGTCAAGTGCTTGACATGTGGACATGTGGTCGATCAATCAGTGGGTGGTAATCGATCGAACGACACTAGTGTTTCAAGGTCATTTTATATTGACCTTGACTTCCTTGACCTTAGAGAGAACCTTAATTATCGAGGTCATTCTATCGCAAATAGCTCCGTTATATCTCCACAATTGCTTAGAATACTTGTTAATATGCCCAAAAGGTAGATTTTCAAAACAAGGAAATATGCCAATAAGTTTTGTTAATATGCCCAAAAGGTTAAGGGATGGATAATAATGACGGTGGAGAAATACGCTAAATGGATATTGTCAAATACCTAATACTCGAACCTTATTTTTTCTCAAGTAAGATCTGATGATACATATATATATGCATGACTCATATTCCCGTTTCAACTTCAAAGATGAAACTCAAGCAAAACCATGTCATCATAACACACATCATCATTATAGAGTTAAGTCAAAACTCATGGATTTCATAAGCGCTCATTGTAATGTCTTTAAGTCACTAAATCATGTGTTTATAGCGAAGAATAATACTCAATCCCAACACAATGTATACAATGATTATGCTTACCATAGTGTTCTTAAACTCCACCATTCACTACCCTACGATTATCATTTGAATAAAAAGGTCTTTATTGGGTTGTAATTTGGTCGGGGATATGGAGAACAAGGTGAAAAATAAAAAGGGTGTGTGTTATAAAGATTAGGGATAATGAAGATTTTTCGAGCAATGTCGGGAGGACCGGTTGTGTAACACCCCGAATCCGTAGGACTCGAGGCGATACTGGGCTAGGATCTCACAATGGATCCTAACCCTAGCCTGACAACAAGTTCACCGGATCTTACAACAAGGCATAGATAGATTAAAACCAAAACATCAAATTGTATATATAAATCAAAAGGTTTATACAAGGTACCGCTGAGTACAATCAAAACATATAACTGTACATAACAAAAGATCCCATATCCCACGATAGAAACCTAGTGTACGGAGCCCTCAGCGGATCACCCACTCTAGATCACTCTGCATCTCTCCTAACCTGCAAAGGATCTACAACACAGTATAAAACCGTTAGCTAACCATACATATATAAGATAATACATTAGCATAAACACACATCATGGAATAATACACATCATCATGCTTTCACACATTTACCCGGTTTATTATCTTTATAACGTCCAACACTCAAATCGTATATATATAGGAATATGAATATATGTGAATTGAGGAATATAACCCTCGCCTCTCGGTGCTAATGCCAACTGGAGTGGTAATCTGGGATCACTTTCCCGTGTACCTTATGGGAGTGGAGACAGTGCCCGTCCCGTTTACCAGATTTGGACTGCCCGCAGAGAACCTTCCAGACTCCCAGCGGGATGAAAGGACAAGTTGTCACACCCTACAATGGGCAGTCACTAAACCATAGGTAGGTAAAATCAACCGTCACATGCTATCAAGCATATATCACACACCACTCATGTATACATCCAATATAGGGATGGTAGCTAAGTAAGTCCTATGGACTTACCTCAATCTTGGAATATCCTCAACCACAAAGTAGTCTCAAACACGATCAACTCCAAACTAGAGGACATCACTGCCTAAAAACAAGGCATAACGAGATATCAATCTCCTATCAATCAAAGGGGTCACACCTACAACAAAAGGGATCCATATGGATCATATCCAACTTATAAACCTCGATAATCTCCTAAACCTCAAAGCCATAATCGACATATAACGCTATCATACTCATCATCATTCTATCCTCATATACATACCTAGCATGCTACTATCCCACTCATACTAGGAAAGGAAAGGATCCATACTACTCTAGTAGATCCGGGACAAGACGCACCTGCGTGAAAAGAGGGACGCAAGGGCGAAGCAAAGGCAACCGCAGGCGCGGCGGCACACAGACGCAGGCACGGTGACCGTGGCCGCGGGGGCGGCGACTCGCTGGTGCGGGTGCGGTGACAAAGTCCCGTAGGGGGGCGGCTTCCAAGCGCGGGGGCGGCGACATTGCAGAGTGCAACCTCCCGACTTCTCTTCCACTCTTCACGTGATCAAATCACGTCTTCATCATTCCAAAGCCAAACACATACATATACATACACATTCCACTATCAATACACATCCAATCACATCTAATCCTAAGCTAGGGAAGAGGAATTCAAGAAAGGAAGAAGAGAAGAAGAAGATGACTTACCACACTGTGGTCCTAGGCAGGAAGGAAGGATCAAAGCCACACTCTCAGCTGGCTCCCAAGCTCAGCAACACATCACACATTTTCAACCACCAAAAGCCACACACAAACTCTTTCAAACTCAAGAAGAAATCAAGACAAACTCAAAGGAAGGAAAGGAGGCAAGAAGATCGTGGTAGTAGCTGGGAAGAAATGAGGAACCCTTGCTCAGAAAGCCAAAGACGAGGCTTAAGGGAAAAGAAAGAGTAAAGCACGGGTCAACAAAGCCGGCTGCAGCCGCAGGAAACCGCAGGGGCGGGTTCCTTGGCCGCAGGGGCGGATCATGGCTCAGCCGCAGGGGCGGCTCCCTAAACCCGCAAGGGAGGCTAAGACCAAAACAGTACCAAAAACTAAGGCTCTTACATCTCACCCCCCTAAAAACAAGTTTCGTCCCGAAACTTGTAGAATCCTATAACCATTCGGACTCATAAGCCGAGGTATAACTCTCGCTACAACCTCAAACACGAGTGACGAAGCTAAAAACCTATGGTCGTTGTGTTTTAGCTTTTAGTCAAAGTAGAATCCTAATGTTACACTTAACCGATTTGTATAGTGTAAGCAAGGGTCGAACCCAAGGGAGTTTTATCGAGTTTCTATTAGATTTAATTATTGATTTGGTAACAAGGGGGGATTTGGATTGTAGCAAAACAAGACAAAAACAATTATAAAGTTGGTGAAAACAAAATTGATTAAAGAACTACACTAGGTTGGATCTTAGCATACATACTACTTGGTTGATTCTTTTTATAAGTTATTCACCGATGTTCTCATCTTGATCGTAGATATGTGTTAAGCCGACCGGCATTAACACAACTTAACTAGTTTATTAATCCGTAAACCTACAAGATTAAACAACAAGTTAGCATTCTAATAAAGATAAAGAGATATAAAGAAGGATAAAACAAACCGTTAAATCTTTCTTTATAGTTATTTTCCTTTCGCTTAGATAATCGCAACCAGTTTTTACCTATGGGTTTACTACTAGATTAAGGACCCGAACCCGGAATCGATTAATCCTAGCATTTTTCATGCATTAGTACACTTAAGGTGATCAATCTAAGTGGATAAAAACATGCAAACATAAGTGAGAGATCAAGGAAAATAACACAAAGGATAATAAATTTAAACGTATATTAAAAAGAACTTACAACCAAATAGTAATGTAGTTTCAATCAACCCAATGTAGCAAAGGAAGCTTAGAAACTCATTACAAAAGACACTAGAAATATAAAGGTTTTTGTGGGAAAATGAGATTCTTGTGGAAATATGAGATGAATCTAGCATTAGCCAAGGGCTCTATTTATACTACAAAATGCATTTAAAAAGGAGTAAAGAATGGATTAAAGAGGTTGTGCAAACAGCCACAATTAAGGCCTTAAAGGTGACGAAAACAGCTGAGTAAAGTCCTTTGACGCTAAGTGTTCGCTATTTTCACGCCCCTGTAAACTTTTATCAAAAATGATAAAAGCTAACACGTTAGTAAAAATACGGTATGTTTTAAATTTATAATAAAGAAATAAACACTGAATTTGTAGCGAACCCACAGTGTATGGGTCAATTACAGCTAGGGTAAGTATTCCAAGGTCGAACTCAGGGACTAAATGTTTGGAATGCAGATGTGATCACAGATAGCGTAAATCAAAATAAAAGAACGAGGTTGGAAAAGAAGGGAAGAAAGATCAAATGAGGTTTGGAGGATTTCTGTAAAGTTCGCAATCAAATAACAGATTTGATCGAAAACCAAGTAAAACAGATAAACGAAAGTATATCAATAAAGAAAATGCGGATTTCAAGGATTCAAGGTCATCGTTATTACGCACGGACTCGGGAAATTTCTCAAAAGATCTATGGTTACAAAATTCAGGGAAGAACGTTTCTAAACTGATAGTCTATTACCAGGTAAGTCTCAAGACTGTCTAGTTCCAAACCAACTACCTATTACCGGGTAAGTCTCAAGGTAGAGAGGTAGGAAATTCTAAACAAACCAAATTCCGAACTAAGGGAAAGGTAAACCATTACCGGGTAAGTCTCAGGTATTACCCTACTTAGGACAGAATCTAGGCACACTCAACCCAATAGAGGTTTCCACCTCTATTACCTATGGTCGAACACTCAAGTATCCAAACGGAACATTACCGGGTAGGTCTCAATTCCGGTATAGGTTACTAGCTAGAGAATTCTAACTAGGTTTAAGAACAAGCCAACCAAAGGATTTCAAAGCTACTAAAACCAAGCAATAAGCACAATTCCATCATAGTCCGAGTAATAACGAATCCCAATTCACCTCGGATCCACACGAGTTTAGCCAACAAGCGACATTTCAAACGCAATCATCAATCCACTCAATTCAATGGAAGAATCAATCATCAATCCAAGCAATTAAATGGAAGAAGCAATTATCAATCCAATCAAGTCAATCAATTCAAGAGATTCAAGAGATTATGCATAAACAAGAACTAAAATAGAGATTGAAGAAGAAACTCAGTTTTATTGATAGAGGATTAGCAAAACGTCAAATTTCACAATATTCGCAAAGTTCCTCAAAAGCTCCAACAAGTTCAACAATGGTTAACAATGGCCTAGGGCCAAGGGAGAAGAAAAGGGGAAAAAGCTCTCTCCAAAGGAGCTCAAAATTTTAATGAAACGGAAACCCCCAGAAATCATTTAGGGCTTTCCTTTTATATCACGCAACGGCTGCCCTAAAACAAATCCGAAAATTAACGAAATAAATCGGCGAACAGGAATCTCGGTAGGTGACCAAGATTTTTGAAAGTCGGGGCCGAGATTTGCTTCGTGATCCAGCGTTGACGAAATCTCGATCAGAAATCTCGGTCAAATGTGAAAATATCTCGGCCGAAATGGAACAAATCTCGGCCGAGATCGGGACCGAGATCGGGACCGAGATTCTTCGACAGAAACTTCTGATATGGGATCTCGGTCGAGCTGGGTCGGATCTCGGCCGAGATTTCTCGGATCTCGGCCGAGATTTCTCGGATGTCGGCCGAGATCATGTGGATCTCGACCGAGATTGCTCCAATCTCATGCGTTTCGTCTTGGATCGTCTTTTCCTCCTTTCCTGTGCCTGCGTGATCGCTCCTAAGCGTCCATCCCGACGCCTGATCCTCAAATGCATCGTTTTAGCTCCGAAACACGCCAAAATACCTACAAAGACACCAAAAGTGTGTAGACATCTATACTCGTAAAGTTGCATTAAACAAGTATAAAGAACACAACTTAAGGATAAAACATGCATGCGGGAAAAGGGAAAACTAACTATATGCTCTACTAAACTAGGTCGATAATTCATGTTATCAAAATACCCCATACTTATATTTGCTTGTCCCTAAGTAAATAATAAATTCAAGGCAAGATAGCATGAATCATCTAAGCTAAACAAAAGCAAAAACTCTTTTTGATAGTGCTTCTATTCATGATCACTTTCAGAGTGTAGTCACAAGGCTAAAGACATATTTCGATTAAGGTCAAGTAAGATAGGCAGAATATAGGATAATCACACCTTGCAAGGAATCCAAAATCATCATTTAAACTACCAATGTTTAAAATTCATGAAAAATCCAAGTTTAGGCCATGAAGTCAATTACATGTATGCAAAGATCAATAGGACTTAACAAATAAAGGCCAAGAAACGTGATAAAGGTAGGATGTGTATAGGTAATGTGGTGGAAATCTGGGAAAGAGGACAACACAACATTTTTCTTTTCTTTCTTCTTTCTCGACATACATCCTTTCTTTTCTTGCATTTTTTTATTTTTTATTTATTTTGAGTGAAGGGAATAGGTGCACAATAGCCGAAACCTTGGTGTTCAGTTTCCTTCACGTACCTTACACCAAAGTGCACATACCAAATCAACTCTAGGTAATGTTTTTAAAACTAATCCGACTTTGGCAAGACACAAACACCCGATTATGTGAATGGTGCCGAGTTACTCATCTTCATAGCCAACAAAACCCATAGAAAGCTTTTGCTTTCAATTCACATATCACGAATCAAACAACTTCTTCACATATTGCACATAATTCACTTTTCACAATTAAGCATACACCTTCAAACTTTACTTTCCTAATTCCCGGATGGGTCATAAGGGGCAAATAAATTCAATGTTTGAGGTGCTGAAAATGGTAAAGAAGAGAAAAAGAAGAATTCGAATTGCCTAAGTCATTTCTGTGCAATGTAAAAGAATTCATCATATAGCTTCAACTTTTCAAGATCAATCTGATTAAACAAGGTAATTCAAATAAATCATATAGATTACAAACAAGACATTCAAATCCCATAATTGCCATTAATTCAATTAAAACTCAAAATAAACATCGATAGCCAAATAAACATACACAATTTCCTCATTAAGGTCACATCAATCCTAGAAGCACAAAATTTTTGAAATTTTCTGATTTTTTTGGATTTCATATAAAATGCAGTACAAATAAAAGAAACATGCTAAAAGGAATTGCAAGCATCCTACCCCATACTTAAATCTCACATTGTCCCTAATGTGAATAATAAATATGAAGTAAAAACAATACTCACAATGTAAGAATGAAGAAGGCATCCGGCGTGTTTCCTCCTCGACTTACTTCGTTTCTCGTCTTTCATATCAATTTCCTTGCCTTAAGCTCGTTCTGAGTGCTCTTCCCGTATCTTTTTTTTTTACCACGACACCTAGGTCCTGCAAAGACCCAACAAGAACGCGCAAAAACGCAAAAGCAAAAAGCAAAAATAAAAAGACAAAAAGACTCTTACCTCGGGTTGCCTCCCGAGAAGCGCTTGGTTTAAGGTCTCTAGCCGGACCTAACTCCTTCAAAGCATCAAGTGAGATGGATAGGTGAAAGTTTTTCCACCGGAAGTTCCGGTATATACCTCTTCAACATATGTCCATTCACTTTAAAAATACCGGAGTTTTCACCCCATACTTCGACAGCTCCGTGGGGGAAATCTTCTTCACAACATAAATCTTCGA
>CM008282.1:46468407-46487295 GCA_002319775.1 Fagopyrum tataricum
TTATGGCTAGATTAAATATTTTCAGTTAAAGAAAAGTAAGTAGGTTAACGTTTGTTGAACTGTCTTGATGATAGTCTCCATCTTAATCAGGGTTGTCTCTAATGAAGAGGATTTGTGTCAATGTAAAAATGAAGTTTTTGTTGACTTTAAACATTATATTTTATGGAGAAAAGAAAATCACAAGAGGGATTACATATTATTTTTATGAAATATTAATGGAAGATAGGTTCTTTTTTTATTTTAAAAATATATTTAGGAGAAATATATAAATAAAAACAGGGATTAATATATATAAAATTGTGGATAGAAGTATTTCAATAAAAGAAAAGAGAGGCTTGAACTCATGATCTAGACTAAAATTAGGCTTCGATTATTATATCAAACTATGTAATGCTAATTGAAAAAACTATTATAAAACCCTGAGAAAAATATAAGTTTCTTTTCATTGAACCGAATGATACGTGTCATCGTACGAACCTGCTATTATTGAAATGTATAATTAACTTGCAAGGCAGCTTCGAAATCATGTACAAATGGAGAGACAGCCAAGTTAGTTGACATCTTCATCGGATTCTTAATAATCAACGACCCAACATGTACTACTTAATCGAGTTAAACTAATTAAAGGAGTCAAGCTAGCTCAACCGCGTCCTCTTCACATGCATGCATATGTTTATAATATCTATATCAATTTTACTTAAGAGTTCTGAAGAAAATAATTCTATATTTATCTTTCTTTCAAAAAGAAAAAACTATGTCGATAAACAATAAAAGAGTTAGTAAATTTCGGTGGGTAAAATATAACGTGAAGGCTCATACGTTCATATGAGAAGTGTCAATGTTAGACTTTTTGTCGAGGATAAAGGTTATTCGAGACTCGGAAATAACAAGGTAACTTTGTCATCAAAAATTTGTAACAGTTTGTTGTGAAGACGTGAACAGTCGAATTTTGCTAAGGATAAAGTTCCCATATATCACTTAAGAGTTGTGTTTAGTGATTGAGCTCAAGAAATATGTACATCGACAATTGTTTCACATGAATTCGAACAATGAGGTGATAGAAATACAATTGTTTCACATCGACAATTTTGCTAAGGATAAACAAATGATACATTTATAGATCAATTTAACATAATGCGAACGTTATCGTATTTTACGACCAATCAATAAAGAAATAACTTTTTTAAAAATTGATAATTTACATAACTCAATATTTGGAAAATATAAAACGTGATCAATAATAGGGTTAACATTTTCTGATTAGCCTATTTAATTAATTAATCAATTTCACCAATAAATAACATGATATTATTCCCTTGTATGATGATAAAGATTATAATTACCGTAGATATCAATACCCCACATTCATTGCCTAATTATCATAGAAACAAGCAGCACCGGTTGAATTTCATTCGATTTTTTACGTGCACCAGTTTAAAAGTAAATTAATGCACATATAAGTTCATATTACGGTAACTGATTAGTCGTACAATTTACAGATACATATAGTACGTATGAGCCAGTTTATATGGTAAAAAAATACATTGAGAATTTCAAGTGAACTTTTAAGATGCATCACTTCATATATAATACAAGGGGGTTTATTCTTCGCACCCCTCTGTCTAACCTGAGTTGGTTCCTGCCAAGGCTTTCTTATCTGAGACTGGGCCGTTAGTCGTGGTCATGTATTTCGAGAAGGTAGTAAAGTAGCGGATGCGCTTGCGGACTTCACCTTCTCCTTTGATTTTGGGGTTCATCATGTTGTTGACCCTCCTCTATGTACCCGTGTTCTTCTGTTTAACGACTTTAGGGGTGTCTCTTTACCCCAGATGACTCGGTTGTAATGTTCTTTTTCTTTTATTTAAGCGTCTAGACGCGGAGTGTCTTTAACTCCTTTTTACCAAAAAAAAATACAAGTAAGTTGTTTTGTTTTTTTTAAAAAAAAGAGATGCATCACTTCAAATTCTCAATGTATACTTTTATTATTTTATATTAGGAATTATTTAAAATAATAGGTATTACTGATACTGAGACATTATATATGATCACAAAAAGGAAAATACCATATGGTGCTTATGTGATATTGGCTTTTTCGGAATGCCGTACATTTTTGCGGTTGTTGGATGATGTACTTGAGTTTCAACTTTTTGGATTGTATTATTAATAAATTAATATTTATTAATATTTTGAAAAAACACGAAATAAATTATCCATTACACAAATTATCTATACCTTTAAAATGTCTATTAACAATTACTAAAAATATTAATTATTTTTTAACCCTAAAAATATAACTGATGATAAATAGAAGAAAAATATATTCCAAAAAGTTATAAAGTTAACGATATAATTTGAAAACAAAAAATTTATTGAACATAATTCAAAAAAGTTAAACGCACGTAAATACTATGTCGAATTTCGATAAAAAAATTTAGTTCAACTTTCACAAATCTTAAGTACAAAACAAACACGTATACTAAACTAGTTGATAGTTATTCACGCAAATCCCTCAAGAAAAAATAATCTCTTGCCTAAAAATCAAATTAAATTAATCTTAGTGACCCGCAAAACCCTCGTTGCCGGCAAGCATCAAATACTTATCCTTCCTAGTAAAATGAGTACACTCAAATCCTAACACCCTCCCAATCTCCTCTTGAACCCGGTTCGCCACCTCCACACTCGTCTTTCCTCCGGCTCCACATGTATTCTCTGGTGCCACATTCTTGAGCACCCGAATGGTGTAACTAGGCCTCGGGTTCATCAGGAAGAAAATCGGGTCAAGCCATTTAAACCCACTAGCAGTGGTACCATAAAACATGGAGACATCAGTCTCCACAGCAACCGGAACAATCTCATCGGTTAACTCGGCAAATAAGGAGCTGAACCGGAGCAAGTAGGGCTCCCGACACGTAGTCCCCTCTGGGCAAACGACGAGGTCACCTTTCTCGAGCAATAGACGCATGGTCATGGCATCACGGGCTCGATCACGGGTTAGGCGGGCCGTGGGGATAGGAGCAAGAAGTTCGGAGAAGCGACTGAGGCTGTAGGTAACGGCCGTGAGTCGCTTTCGGAGAACGATTCCAAGCATGATTGGGTCATAAAGGGTACGGTGGTTGGCAACGTAGAGAACATGCTTGTGGTTGTGGTTATGATCGTGGTTGTTATGTTCGTCGGATAGTAGTGTGAGTCGGCCTCCGATGAGGTTCTGAAGGGGGTGGGATATCTGGGGTGGGAGGAAGTAGCCGATTACGACACGGAAGATAGAGAGAGGGATAGCCACCGGGAGGAAGACGAACATAAAGGCGGTGGCTGCCGGAGTTGGGAGGAAGGCTAGCCGGCCGTCATGGAAGATTAGGGGTTTAGGATATTTGCTTCTTGGTAGCTTTGTGTTTGGTAGTGTGTCTTTGCTCACCACAAATCCTTCCTGATTTACATTAAAATTTAAGAATTAGTAAGATAATTAATGACACTGATAGTAAGAAGTAATTTAGTGGTTACTAAAGTTACTAATATGTAGATATTCTGTAAGTTGCATTAAGAACCTTAATTTGAAAGAAAATCTAACAATAAATAAATATTAATTGTATTACCTTGCAATGAGACATGAAGAGTTGATCTTGAGTATTAAAGGAGACCCCAATGCAAACATCAGTTATTGTGTCTCCAAAGTGTTCCTTAAGAGCTTTGTGTTTCAGAACAAGGCCAGAGCTTTTAATGAACCCAGAGAAGACAAAATTACCATTCTTGCCACCCAAAGTTTGCAATTCACTTCCAATAACATGTTCAGCCCCTAAATACTCCTTAGCAAACCACTCAACCATAACCCTAGGAACACTTGTAATTACAATTTTACCCTTGGCTAATGCCCACATCTCATACACAAGAGGATTCAAATCCTCCAAGTAAAACTTTGGTAAAACTCCCTTTCCAACAATCTCCATGTCCTTAACCCTAAGCCCAAAGAAGGTGATGAAGATCATTATCCTAAGTTTGACCTCTTGATTTGTGATAATACATGTTAAAGGGTAAGACAATAAGAGGATAAATGCTCTTACTATGCTTCCACCTTCAAATGCAACCAACATGAAGAAAGGAAAGAAAGAAGAAGAAGGAGAAGAAACACAACTTCTAAGAAAACCACCATTGATATCGCAAACAATGGTCTTGCTATTATCGCCGAAACCGAAATTCTCAACATGGGTTTTGCTAAGAATTGGAAAAGAAGTTGTGTTTGTTGATGATTTTGTCTTGGTTGAGAGAAGAAGTGCATAGTAGCTTCTAATCTTCATGGTTAGCTTGTATAAAGAGATTGCAAGGAGATTATAGACAAGCCATTCCATAATCTTCCTTGTAACCGATGAGAAAACCTCCATTTTTTCGGCAGAAAAAGAGGTTGTGTGTTTGTTTCTTCTTCTTCTTCTTTTGTTTGCTCATAGAAGGTCTGCAAGAGAACTTAAATAGAATCTAAAGAGCTAATCTACCTAGATTATAGTCATGTTGATTATAATATAATCGTTATTATAAAATTGTCTAAAAGTCAAACTTTCTCTAGGTTATAGAAGTAGTTATATATTCATGATAAACTCTAGTAATCAATTTTTGCATCATTCAAAACATAAATATTCTCAAATAACGTAAAAGTCGTAATTTCTAAATAAAATAATCCCTCAAACATCATCATAATAATTCTTTATAAAATTCTGACATGTTTGATGGTAGGATTCTGCTATTCGATTATTCTTAAAAATGCATGTGAAAATGTGAATGCATTAGGTGTAAGTAGCGGTTCATCATTTCAAAGCTCTGTGTAGGCAAACTGTTTGCTTATTGTTAATATATTGGGATCTAGGTCAAACTTGAGATGGACAAGATGTGTTCATGAAAGAAGGTCGCGATACTTTTATGTTGATTAACTGTGTTTTGACTTGTCGTTACAAATGAGTCGAAAAGGCAATTTTGGATCCAAGTAATTCGAGTCGTAATCGAATTACATGTGTGTCTTTAACGAAATAATGTATTTAGTTCTATTTTTCTAGATCACTAATTAGTTTTTTGAACAAAAAAATATTGGTGTAAAGAGGTCCACTCGATGTTTCTAATGTGCTTTATTAATAATAAAAGATGTACTATAGCCCCTAATTATATATATAAAAAATATGTAAAACAAAAATGGTGTGAAGTTTTTCAGAGAGTAGATATTTATTCGAATGTCATTTTTTACTAGGTAATAGCTAACATAATATAAAACTAGTATAGATTAGAACCCGTGCCATGCACGGATATTTGTTAAAAAACAGTATAAAAAACAAACTATTGTATAAACTCAAATTTATTATTTTATCGGTGAATAATTTTCATCGATTTTTTAAAATAAACCCCTAATTTATGGAGGAAGTAAACAAATTTGTTCAAAAATTAAAATATATATACTTTAAAAAAATGAGTTAAATGGAAGACTAGGCACTTTTTGTAGTGATGAGCACTAAGTAGACTCATTTTTATATCAATGGATAAATTATGCCCCATTTACTTATCTTTAAAGATTAAATGAAAGGGCAAATTAGGAATTTGAAATTACTAAAGCCTAAGCCCAATTGGTTTAATGAAAGCCAAAACTCAATTGTTCTAATAAAGGCCCAAATGTTTTAATAAAAGTTCAAGCCCAATTGGTTTAATGAAGGCTCAAGTGTTTTAATAAAAGCACAAACCCAATTGATTTAATTAAAGCCCAATTATTTTAATAAAGGTTACGCACAATACACAAGCTTCAGACAAGGCCCAATACACAAGCTTCGGACATTGCCCAATACACAAGCTTCGGACAAGGCCCAATACACAAATTTCGGACATGATGGGATACACAAGCATCTAACAGGGTCCATTACACAAGCCTACTTTTGGGCCCGATAAACAAGCATAGGACAGAGCCCAATACACAAGCCTCGGACGTGGCCCAATACACAAGCCTCGGACAGGGCCCATTACACAAGCTTGGGACCGGTCCCGATACGCAAGCCTGGGACCAAGCTCGACACACGAGCCTGGGACCGGGCCCAATACAAAATTTTAATAAATCTTATAGTTGTTGGGTTTCGAACTCTATATGAGACACCCTCCCACCCTTGTACCAATTGGATTAATTGAACTTGTGTATTCCATTATTGGGTTTTGTAATGTTATACTTAAAACCAAATATTCATACACAATGTTAATACACACTTCCGTCGTTTATAAAAGTCCATTGTTTACACAAGGTTGAGTTACACAAGTCTAAGCCAATTCAAGTTACACAAGTCCAAGGTTCATCAAGTTACTCAAGTTCAAGGTCCGTCGAGTTACAAAAGTCTAAGGTCCGTTACTTACACAAGTCTAAGGTTCGTAGAATTACACAATTTGAGTGCAGGCATATTATATGCAAAGTCAATGCAATGCGTGCCAATAGGATTCTTTAAGCTTTTTATTGTATCATAGAGAGCCAGACTTGGAGTAATATGAAAGAAGAAGAAAGTTGCAAGTTAGCTAGGAACAAAATTTATGCTAGGATAATAATCGAAGAATCAGTCATAACAAATCTGCTCAAGGAAAACTCACATCTCCACCAACACTATTAATGAACAACCAAATCCTTTTTGAATTCTCAATACTATCAAGATAAAGTAATGTTCCTAGAACTTGGTTGTTGATTCTTCATCTATATCTTGTCCACGGAAGATAATACGCTCCCTGTACTGCAAAACAAAGGAAGATACATATCAATCTGATCAACTCCCAATAACAAACAGGGGACCAGCTGAGCTAAGCAGTAGTCAGGTGAAGTTAGATATAATTTAGATATATAGAATCCAAGAGGCTCGTAAGATTTCTATCATGCTCAATGGTGAAATTAAGAACAAATAAAAACTTACAAGGGCATTCCACAGATCCACCCACTGCCAAGTGTTCTCTCCAGGAGTCTTGTATGGTACTCTTGGGGTTCCAATGGGCATCATGCGAGAACGTCCTCGTATTGGTTTATATCCTTTGTACCTGATATAGAGGGGAAAGAGATTGTCTCACCCAAAAAACAAAATCAAGCAAAATGGAAAATAGGCCCTTATTTGAAAAAACTGCAGGATAATGCAAGATATCCAACCAACACTTATTGAATTGTATTATAGGCCATAAAACATGTAGTATAAAGCTTAAACTATGCATCTCAACAAGCCATCACACTTTCAAATATGCTCAACTAATCATAAACAAAATATACTTTATTTTCTTTTGAAACAACTATTACACCGCCACTCAATCTCTTAACCTTTAGCAGCAAGTCCTTACTGAAACCAATGTAACAATTTTCAATCCTATTTTATGAGAAAGCTACCATTGTCTGAGAACAACCTTATACAATTTGCTTCGATTAAAGATTACAGAAAAAAGTCCTCAATATTATAGGGTATGTGGCAGCGCAGTAGTGTTCTAGCAGACATTCATCAAGTTCAAAAGTGTTAAGGGAACACTATGACACTCATGAGGGATTGGCTCTAATAATTGTGCATCATAGAGATTGAACTTGTGATAGGACAACTTTCAGATTACCTCACCATGTAAAACAAGTTAGAGCGCAACTGAACATTGAACTCTATTAATTGCACAACGAATGGAACCCAACCAAACATCATTGCAGTTAGAACTAGCTGTGCTAAGGACGTCCTAACCACAATTCAGCCTTTTTACCCTTAACACATATGTTCAGCTATGCTATAGAGTACATACTATATATAATTGATGGACAAGTAAACAACAATAAGATAATGTCAATCCATTAAGCTAACAACTGCTATCTATGCCCCAAGTGCAGACTTTGCTATCAAATAATACACTTCAACGCGATATTGGGATCTTTAAATGTTATCGACCAACATTGCATCACCATAAATCAAATCCAACTGTACAAACAAAAGTTCAATTTTTAAATAAGGAGAAAAATATCGAGGAAAACCCTAATCTAAAGTTCAAATAAGCAAAATATAAGATAATTACGCAGTTTGGACACGTTACGAACTTCATCATAAAACTGAGCACTCAAATTGGGCGGTTTCTGGCTCCCACCGGGATCTGCAAAGACAACAGATGACCAAAACAAAATAAGAATACAAGAAAATCTAAAAGTAGGAAAAGTTACCGAGGCGAGAATGAAGAAATAAGTAATAGAAGCAAAAAGAAATTACTCGAAGATTGCCATTCGGCGAGGGTAGGGCAACGAAGAAGGGAGAAGAGGACCAACAATCAACAACGACGAACGACGGAAACTGGAGAACCCTAGATGCTTTTTTATTCTATTGCCATTTCCGCTTATATCCTAGTAATAAATGATTTTAGAATTAAAAATTATTAACAAACTAGTATAAGCCTGGTTAGTATTCATAAAACAAAATAAGACCTATTATCCCATTTTCCTCTTAAAAAATACCTTCAAAATAAACCTGGAAGAAGAAAACATATTTGTGCAACAAATTCAAGCAAATTCAAAAGATTCATTCAATAAATGCAATGGAAATGATATCTACATCCATCACGGGTCCATGTATGGAAATGATCTAAAAAACTTTCATTTCGGGTCTCAAATATAGAGTTGATAAAAATCTCAAATTATGTATGTAAGTAACGGAATTAGGGTTAAGGATAAAAAAAAGATTCATTCAATAAATGCAATGGTGATGTTTTACTATAGTTATATATGTGTTTTGAAAGAATTTTGAGAAAAACATAATATTTTAAAAATATCAAAGTCTGACCATTAAAATTTTGATCATTTATTTCGTTGGTAGTGTGATTGGAATATAAAATATTAACTATCAAAAAATAATATTAGAAAAATACATTATTTTACAAAATCCATTTCTTCAATATTTGTCTTTCAACCCTTACTTATTTAATCAAACTATCAGTCTTACTTGATAATCGATGTGGGACAAAAAAAATGCATGAAAATATGGCCGAATAAAAAACTTGTGAGTAACAAACGATTTAAAAATTAATTATGAGAAGAAAAAAAAGAAAAACATTATACCAATAATATTTGTAGATCAATGAAAAATTTAAATTATATAGTCAATGACCCACATATAACGACCAACGTATCAGTAGGTTAACGACCCATATACAAGATATTAATTCAATATGAATAATAATAATTATAGTTAAACTTAGCTTAGTACATGAAAATATGGACGAATTAATAAAACATGGATAAAAATAGTTATAAAAATAATTTTGAAAAGAAATAAAATATTATACCAAAAATATATGTAGGTCAACGAATTTTTAAAAATTAAATAATCAATGATCCACATATCAATTGGTTAACAACGCAAATATCATTAGGTCAGCGACTCATATACATTAGGTCAACGATCTACATAACGGTAGATAAAAAAAATATAAAAAATTCATATAATCAACGACTTATAGAATAGTAGGTCAAAGACCCATAAAATAGTAGGTCAAATACAATAAGAATAAAAATTATACTTGAACTTAGTCAAAAGTTCAAGAAATATGTGATTTGTTTAATCTTCAAATCCTCCATTTATATACGTTTTCAAACCATCAACCTTACTTGTGCTCATAATCCTAGGCATGGGGCCGGTCTAAACCGAACCGCCAAACCGCTGGTTTTCAAACCGGCCCAAACCGCTGGTTTGGCAAACCGGCGGTTTAGGTTTGGCCGGTTTAGGTTTGGGCCGGTTCAAGATTTAAGTTTCGGTTTGTTTTTTCTGAAAACCTAAACCGGCGGTTTGGGCCTCCGGCCTTATTTTTTTTATTTATTATTTTTTTAAAAAAAAGCCCAGCCGTTGGGCACCAACGGCCTCAACGGCTCTTTTTTTAGCCGTTGGGGCCGTTTTTTTTTTATAAAAAATAATAATAATAACAATTAATACCCCCCCCCCCACAATTTATCCTAATTTCCTATAAATACCAATTCTCTCTTCCTCTACAAATTACACAATCTACAACTCATCTTCTCTACTCTCCTAATCTCTTATTCTCGAATTCTCGATTCCTCGTATTTTCGATATCTCGATTTCTCGTAATGAAAAACCCAAGTGATCAAATTCCCTCTTCTCAATACTTTCCTAGCACCCAAGAAAGCGAAACACAAATGCCCGACAATCCCGATGTTACCGAAGTTCCACGAAGAAATGTCCCCCCTCCGAAAATGCTTACATCCGAAATATTTACGAAGCATTACACCAAGGGGGAGCCGGTGAACGAGTATTGTCAAGTGGCATGCAACTATTGCTCGAAGGTGTACAAGTGAAAGGTGAAGGGAGGCTACGGGACATTGCAAACTCACATGGCAAACGTCCATCCGGAGAAGCTCGGGATTTCACGGGGACAAACACGATTGTCCCACGGGTTTGCATCTTCTACCTCTCATTCTCCTTTATTTACATATAATCATAATTAGGATTGACTGATGTTATTTGTTCACATTCATTACCGTTTTCTTATGCCGAATATGAAGAAGTTAGGGAATATAACACTAGATATCTTCAACCTTCTTTTAAACCAACTTCTAGGAAAACCGTTTCAAAATTAGTATCTAAATCTTACTTAAAAAAGAAAGAAATTTTTTTATCGAATTTGGCTAGTTTTGAACATCAAGTTTCAATTTGTAGTGATATTTGGAGTACACAATCACAACAACATTTTTACATGGGCATTACTTTACATTTTATTGATAACGCTATGTTTTTGCATAAATATGTTATTGGTTTTCGGCATTTTAATCAAAGACATAATGCACTAGGCATTGCAAGCATGATTAAAACGGTTTTACAAGAATATAATTTACAACATCGAATTTTTTCATATTCTTTTGATAATGCATGTCATATTTTTTCATAATGCACTAGGCACTGCAAGCATAATGCACTAGGCATTGCAAGCATGATTAAAACGGTTTTACAATATATAAAAACTCCTTATACTCATCAAAGATGTGCATGTCATATTTTAAACTTATGTGTTCAAGATGGACTTAAGGTTTTAGGAGATATGCTAACCCCAATCAAACTTGTTATTGATCATATTTGACATGACTCCGATTTAAGAAGAAAATGGAAAAATTTATGTTTAAACAAAAATGTTCATCCTATTGCTTTTTCAAAAGATGTTGGAACTCGTTGGAACTCGACTTACAAACTACTTTGTGAAGCCGTACGTTATAAAGTTTTGTTACAAGAATTTGCTTCAGTTCATGTTCCCTGGTCAATTTTAGATGATGAAAATGTTTGGGAAACTTGTGCCCATATTTGTAATGTTTTAAAAACTTTTAATGATGCAACTAATACCATGAGTTGTGTTTACACTCCAACATCTCATAGATTTTTAGAAATTGCCGTTAATGTTTCCGAAGCTTTTGTAAAATGTTTTAACATACCTTTTCTCACGGATTGTATGCTTGATATGAAAAATAAATGGCTTAAATATTATCAAGACATTCCCATGATTTATCTTGTAACCGCCGTTTTTGATCCTAGACTTAAACTAGATGGTCTTTCCGATTTATTGACTATTTATTATGATTGTTTGTGTGTAAACTTAACACAAGAAAACATTAATGTTCCTAACATTGTGCAACAAGTTAATACCAAAATTGGAAAATTACTTAGTACATTTGAATCTAGTGCTAGCTCTTCTTCTACCGCACCTAGTCCATCTCCCTCTTTTACTAGTTCATCTTCTTCTCTTTCACTTGCACAACAAGTTTTTGCTAGAAGAACAAAAACACCTAGACATTCATCTTCAAATGCGGAATATCAAGATTATCTTAACACTTGTTTTAATTTTGATGATAATGTTGAATTTGATATTTTGGATTGGTGGAAGAGATTAGCTCCCAAATATCCAACCTTAGTTAAAATTGTACAACAAATCATGGCCGTGTCCGCATCAACGGTTGTGGTGGAGCAAGCATTTAGCCGAGGCGGGAACATTCTCGGTCACAACCGAACTCAATTGAAGCCCGAGAAGTTGGAGATGCAAGTTTGTATTCAAGATTGGATAAGGGCGGCTAAGCGGAAAAAAGGAATGCACCGGTGTACGACTCCAAATCGGATTCCAACTCCGAAGACGTCGGCACTACTTCCGACTCCGACATCGAAAGGTAAGCGGGATTAAAAAAAAAACTCGGAAGTCCGAAAAAAGGTAAGTCAAGGTAAGAGAACTACGTGGGCTTTGATTCCTCTTAATCTCAAGAGGATATGTAGGCAACCGGGAAACCGGTTCAAGCCCTTTAATTTTTCCGAGTTTTTTTTGTTAAATTGAATTTATGTTTCTTTTATTTAATTGGTATAAATTTTAATTACTAGTTTTTATGTACTAATTTTTTTTATAGTAATTTTTTAATTTTTATATAATATTAATTTTATTTTTTTAACATAACTACTTTGTATTTAATTTTTATTTTTTTATTTATTTTTATTTTTTTTATAAACCGTGCTAAACCGGAAAACCGGCGGTTTAGGTTAAACTTAAACCGCCGGTTTCAAGGGCCCCGGTTTCGGCCAAACCTAAACCACCGGTTTGCAAACCTAAACCGACTGTTTAGGTTTGCAGCCCATGACTACATAATCCTTTTAAAAAATTAAAACAAATTGTTCCGTATATTATTCTAAGAAAAGAAAATTATACTACAGAACAATTAAAACAAATTTTTCCGTAGTATACATCGATGCATCCAAGTTGGGTTTAGGATGTGTCTTGATGTAGAGGGGTAAGGTCATCACTTATGTGTCTCGTCAACAGAAGACGTATGAATAGAACTACCTCACTCATGATTTAGAGCTAGCTGTAGTGGTTCATGCCTTGAAGATTTGATGTCACTACCTTTATGGGACGACGTGTCAAATCTTCATGGAACACAAGAGCCTGAAGTATATTTTCAGTTAGCGGGAATTGAATAACCGCTAGAGGAGATGGTTGGAGTTGATCAAGGATTTTGATCTAGAGGTGTTGTATCATCTGGCTAAGACGAATGTAGTCGCCGATGCGCTTAGTAGGAAGGCACCTCAGGAGAGAGCGATATCTCGTTTGATAGCCCAACCCATTTACAACGGGACTTAGCGAGATTAAAGGTTGAGATACAGTTTCAGGATACTAATGGACATCTGGATGCATTAGAGTTATTACCTGATCTGTTGGACAAGATCCGACAAAAGCAAGAGAGTTGTCGGACATTGGCCAGGATTCGTGATAGGATGACCCAAGGTGAGGCCCCATAGTTTGTGATTGGAGGTGATGGAGTGATGAGATGCCAGGGGCGTATATGTGTACTGCAAGACGAGGAGTTGAAACAGAGGATTTTACAGGAGGCTCATGCTAGCTACACCCTACTCGGTACATCTATGTACTTGCAAGATGTACCGAGATTTGAGGTGTTCCTATTAGTGGGGTGGCTTGAAGCCAGATGTGGCTAGGTATGTCGCCTAGTTTTCGACCTGTCAGCTGGTCAAGATTGAGCATCAAAGACCAGGAGGAGAGCTTCACCCACTACCAGTACCGTAGTGGAAGTGGGAGGATATCTCTATGGATTCGTTATTGGACTGAGACCGAGTAGGAGTTTTGATGCTATATGGGTGATAGTAGAACGGCTTACGAAAACCGCCCGTTTCATTCCTATCAAGGAAAAGTGGTTGGTAAGTCGTTTAGCCGAGGAGTTCACTAGGCAGATTATGAGACTACATGGAGTACCGAGGACTATCGTTTCCGATAGAGATGGACGATTTACCTCGAGGTTTTGGGAGCAGGTGTAACACCCCAAATCCGTAGGACTCGGAGTGCTACTGGGCTAGCATCTCACAATGGATCCTGACCCTAGCCTGACAACAAGTTCACTGAATCTTACAACAAGGCACCAATAGATTAAATACAAAACATCAAACTCTTATAAAAGTATCAAAAGGTTTATACAACGCTGCTGAGTACAAACAAAACATAACGTATATACATGGTCAAAATAACCCGTAGCCCACGAGTACGACCCCAGTGTACGGAGCCCTCAGCAGATCGCACGCTCTGGATCACTCTGCAGTTCTCCAATCCTGCAAAGTATCTACAACACGGTATAAAACCGTTAGCTAACCATACACATATATAAGAAGATACATGAGCACACACACACATCAGAAAATACTAAACACCTCATCATGATATCACGCATTTACCCGGTTTATTATCTTTATAATCATCGTCCAACACTCAACTAATATATATAAATATCTCAATATGAACGTATGTGACACGAGGAATATAACCCTCGCCTCTCGGGAATTGTGCCAGTTGGAGTGGGGATCCGGTCCCACCTCTTGTGTACCCTATGAGAATGGACAGGTGGCCGGCACACTGATCCATACTGGCCTGCCCGTAGAGAACCTCCAGACTCCCGGCGGGATGAAAGGACAAGTTGTTACGGCCCTACAATGGGCAATTAATAGACCATAGGTCTATAATAACAATATCATAACACGGGCTATCAAGCATATACAAACACCACTCATGCACACATCCAATATAAGGATGACAGCTAAGTAAGTTCTATGGACTTACCTCAACCTCGGGAGTCTCAGACTCAAACTCAAACGGCTCCGCTCTGGAGATCAACACAGCCTAAACAAGGTATAACACATATATCACACTCATATCCATAACAGGGTCACACCTAGACCCAAGAGATCCATAAGGATCATATTCCAACTCATAAACCTCAAAGCCGTAACCAGCATAAACGATACCGTACTCAACCTTATTCTAACCTCATACTCGTACCTAACATGCTTCTAACGCTCATACTAGGAAAGGAAAAGATCTACCTAACTCAAGGTAGAACCAGGACAAAACGCACCTGCGTGATAAAGAGGACGCAGGGGCGGAACGCAGGCAACCGCGGGCGCGGCGGCACTCAGCCGCGGGGGCGGTGACAAGGGCCGCTGACAACGCAGGCAAGGTGCTGGCTCTGGCGCAGGCGCTGAGACAAAGGCCGCGGGGGCGGCGACAGTGCAGAAGATGATCCTGCGGTTCTTCTTTCACTCTTCACGTGATCAATTCACGTCTTCACTCATCCAAAGTTACATACAAGTATATACATACATAAACCCACATCAATACACACCTATATATGCATATAAACCTAAGCTGAGGAAATGGAATCAAGGAAAGGAAAGAGAGGAAGCAAGGTCACTTACCACCTTAGGAGTTCTAGGCTGCAGGGGAAGACCACACACTTAGCAGCTGGCTTCCAAGCTCAGCATACATCAACCATCAACAACAACAACCACCACACACAATTCTCAAGCCAAACTCTTCCAAACCAAGAACAAGGTCAAGGGAAACAAGGAAAGCAAGGGGAACGTGAAGGAAGCTGGAAAGGAAGTGAGGAGGAAGCCCTTGATCAGCCAAGGGAAGGAATAAGAGAAGGAAAGGGTAAAGCACGGGTCAAAGAGTCAACAAAAACGGCTGCAGCCGCAGGAAACCGCAGGGACGACTTCCTGGCCGCAGGGGCGGAAACACGGATGAGCCGCAGGGGCGACCTCACTCACACGCAGGGGCGGCTAAGGCCAAAAGTGGCTCCCAAGGCTAAGGCTCTTACACCTCACCCCCCTAAAAACAAGTTTCGTCCCGAAACTTGTACAAACTCCGAAAGCACTCAGACTCAAAACCGGGATACACTCTCTCTATCGGAGGTATCATATCTCGTACATAAGGTATCAACCCATATGACACTATACCTCAAAAGATCACACTACTATCCGGGGCGTAGACGGACATCTTTAGCCAAACTATCATCGGGGCATGGAGAAGACATCTCCATCCAAACTATGTCCATCAAAATAGCATGGAGGTAGGAACCATCTCCAGCTATCCCTAACAGTCGTATCACAATAGCATGGAGGTAAGAACCATCTCCAGCTATACCTAACAGTCGTACTAGCACAACAGGATCTAGTAAGATCATAAACACATCATAGCTAGCACGAAAATAAACATAGCATAACATATAAGCACATAAGCACATATGCACGTAATCATATCGCTCCTCAGGCTAGTCCTAAGACCTACTCCTGGATCCTATAGGTATATCTATCCCCACCTATAACTCTGGATAGTTCCTCTGGATACTATCCTCGGTCTCTCCCGTAGCCTCATCAGGTTCTCGTCTCAACCACTGTATCCTCAACACAGGAATGTTCTATAAACGCAGGCATCTCATGCCTCTGCCTAGGACTGTAATGGAATGCTTGATACAGATGTGGTTCGGCTCAACCACCAAATCATCATAACTCACAGTGTGTCTCGGAGCTGGTATGTAGTCCCTCAACTGAGACACATGAAATACAGGGTGAACACCCTCTAACCTCGGAGGCAAATCTAACCTGTAAGCTTCACTCCCAACCCCATCCAAAATCTCGAACGGTCCGACATATCGGGGCTTAACTTCCTCTTAATGCCAAATCGCCTAACACCTCGTGTCGGGGACACTCCCAACCACACATGGGCCTCAACTCTGAACTCTATAGGTCTACGCCTCATGTCAGCATAAGACTTCTGACGGCTCTGTGCAGTCAGCATACGCTCTCTGATCAATGCTACTCGAGCCATATCATCCTGAATCTGATCAGGTGCTAAAACACTGACACTGATCTGCTCATCCCAACATAACGGGGTATGACATCTCTGCCCATACAGTGCCTCATAGGGCTAACCCAATAGATGTATGCCAACGCACAAACTCGCAGCATATCCTCCGGGGTTTGAATGTTCCTCTCTGATTGACCATCTGTCTGAGGATGGAATGTAGTCATAAAATATAAACTCGTCTCCAGGGCAGTCTGAATCTGCTGCCAAAACCTCGAGGTAAATCGTCCATCTCGGTATGAGACGATCGTCCTCGGTACACCATGGAGTCTCACTATATGCCTAGTGTACTCCTCAGCCAATCTGCTCACCGGCCATGTCTCCCTAATAGGAATGAAACGTGCCGTCTTCGTCAATCTGATACCAACTTTGTAACACCCCAAATCCGTAGGACTCGGAGTGCTACTGGGCTAGGATCTCACAATGGATCCTGACCCTAGCCTGACAACAAGTTCACTGAATCTTACAACAAGGCACCAATAGATTAAATACAAAACATCAAACTGTTATAAAAGTATCAAAAGGTTTATACAACGCTGCTGAGTACAAACAAAACATAACGTATATACAAGGTCAAAATAACCCGTAGCCCACGAGTACGACCCCAGTGTACGGAGCCCTCAGCAGATCGCACGCTCTGGATCACTCTGCAGTTCTCCTATCCTGCAAAGTATCTACAACACGGTATAAAACCGTTAGCTAACCATACACATATATAAGAAGATGCAGGAGCACGCACACACATCAGAAAATACTAAACACCTCATCATGATATCACGCATTTACCCGGTTTATTATCTTTATAATCATCGTCCAACACTCAACTCATATATATAAATATCTCAATATGAACGTATGTGACATGATGAATATAACCCTCGCCTCTCGGGAATAGTGCCAGCTGGAGTGGGGATCCGGTCCCACCTCCCGTGTACCCTATGGGAGTGGAAAGGTGGCCGGACTACTGATCCATACTGGTCTGCCCGTAGAGAACCTCCAGACTCCCGGCGGGATGAAAGGACAAGTTGTCACGGCCCTACAATGGGCAATCAATAGACCATAGGTCGGTAATAACAATATCATAACACGGGCTTCAAGCATATACACACACCACTCATGCACACATCCAATATAAGGATGGCAGCTAAGTAAGTCCTATGGACTTACCTCAACCTTGGGAGTCTCAGACTCAAACTCAAACGGCTCCGCTCTGGAGATCAACACAGCCTATACAAGATATAACACATATATCACACTCATATCCATAACAGGGTCACACCTAGACCCAAGGGATCCATAAGGATAATATTCCAACTCGTAAACCACAAAGCCGTAACCGGAATAAACGATACCGTACTCAACCTTATTCTAACCTCATACTCGTACCTAGCATGCTACTAACGCTCATACTAGGAAAGGAAAGGATCTACCTAACTCTAGGTAGAACCGGGACAAAACGCACCTGCATGATAAAGGGGACGCAGGGGCGGAACGCAGGCAACCGCGGGCGCGGCGGCTCTCAGCCGCGGGGCGGTGACAAGGGCCGCTGACAACGCAGGCAAGGCGCAGGCGCTGAGACAAAGGCCGCAGGGGCGGTGGCTTCTGACCGCGGGGGCGGCGACAATGCAGAAGATGATCCCGCGGTTCTTCTTTCACTCTTCACGTGATCAATTCACGTCTTCACTCATCCAAAGTTACATAAAAGTATATACATACATAAACCCACATCAATACCCACCTATATATGCATCTAAACTTAAGATAAGGAGATGGAATCAAGGAAAGGAAAGAGAGGAAGCAAGATCACTTACCACCTTAGGAGTTCTAGGTTGCAGGGGAAGACCGCACACTTAACAACTGGCTTCCAAGCTCAGCATACATCAACCATCAACAACAACAGCCACCACACACAATTCTCAAGCCAAACTCTTCCAAACCAAGAACAAGATCAAGGGAAACAAGGAAAGCAAGGGGAACGTGAAGGAAGCTGGAAAGGAAGTGAGGAGGAAGCCCTTGATCAGCCAAGGGAAGGAATAAGAGAAGGAAAGGGTAAAGCACGGGTCAAAGAGTCAACAAAAACGGTTGCTGCCGCAGGAAACCGCAGGGGCGGCTTCCTGGCCACAGGGGCGGAAACACGGATGAGCCGCAGGGGCGGCCTCACTCACACGCAGGGGCGGCTAAGGCCAAAAGTGGCTCCCAAGGCTAAGG